>JABUQX010034026.1:12500-34095 GCA_015478945.1 Trachelipus rathkii | reverse complement strand
GGTCAGGGCAAAATACTGTAAGAAATATTGGAAAAATAAAGGGGAATCAAATTCTTTCCGGTTCTTGTGGGTGGAAAGGTGCGGGAAGATACTGATCTCCCCTTCCCCCGCTTTCATTAGATGTATGGTCAGACAAAGCCTTTCTAATTCTACAGTGACACACACTCGTAAACACGAATAAAAGCGTGGTTGATTTGTCTCATCTAGTTTATTATATAGATAATAAAGGCTGATATATGTATATAGGATAAAAAGAGCGGGATTCGACCCGAACCTCTCACATACTAGCTCGAAAACGATAAACAAACATTTAATGATTTATTGAAAAGAAATTAGAGGTGTGCTTAAATTGCAGAAAGTGTGTAGATATATATATATACTATAATTATAGTATATATATTATATATATTATATATATATAGTATAATATATATATAATATATATATATATATCGTATATATTATAGAGAAAGAGAGAGGAGAGAAGAGAAGAGATAGGAGATTGAGGATCGCAGAAGTGAGAAGAAGGAGAGAGGAGAGGAGAGAGAAGAGAGTGTGAGAAGATGATGAGGATGGAGAAGTTTGTGAAGATGAACTTTCGATAATGTGGAGAGAGATTCTTTACCGTTAAACTATTGCTAAAACTTGTTTTTTCTTTTCCTTTTTTTTTTAAATTCAGGTATTAACTTTCAGTTTTAAAGGATTTTTATATTTATGTATTAGATAATATTACATATATATTTTTTTCTCTATTAGTTCTCATAAAGATAGAATGAGAATTTAAAAACCTTTCTAAAACACGGAAGTATAGAGACTTAATACCGAAAGAATATATATTATATATTATATAATATAGATATATATTATATATATATATATATATCTATATGATATATATATATATATAATATTAAAAATTATATAATATAGTTATAATATAATATTAGATATTATATATAATATAATATGTTAGTGATGGAGCAAAAGCGAATTTTGCAAAACCGCCGGTTGCGGTTTTTTTTTTTCGGTTCCTAAAATTTTCAACAACCGCGGTGGCTGGTTTTTACGGTTCTAAATATCTTCAACAACGAGGTTGCGGTTGCTGCAATAAATTTAACAATTGCTGTTGTTTACACTACTACTACTACTAGCTACTACTACTATCTACTACTACTATACTACTACTACTTACTACTACTACTAATAATAATAATAATAATAATAATAATGAATAATAATAATAATATATGATAATAATAATAATAAATAATTTTTATTAATAAATAATAATAATATAATAATTAATAAGAATAATCAATAATTAAAAAAATAATAATAATAAGTAATAATAATAATTAATAATAATATATAATAATAATAATAATAATTAATAATAATTCTAAGAATAATAATCAATATTTATTTATTATTATATTTATTATTATATATAAATTACTATTCATAATTATTATTATTTTATTATATTATTATTATTTATTATTATTATTATTGCTAATATTAATGTTGTTTGTCATTTAATCAAACATGTTGTAAATAAGGGTTATCCCGTTTGCTCTTATTTCAAAGGGTTCTGCAGGATAATACTAAGTTTATTATTCCAAATTTATCACTATTAATACCATTGCAAGTGAGAGAAAGAGGAGCACAATCGGGGTGAGTGTATTCGGACCAGGGTATCTGGGTATATATGTTAATTATTTCCTCTCATGTGTGGCGAACAAATGCTGAATCCTCTTTCGTGCAACTGAGGTAATCTTGTTATTATACTATGTTCTCATTATAGACGCTGTTTAATTTAATATTGGCGTTGCTAGGATTACGAGCGAATAAAGCCAAGCTCAACACAGCTATAAGGAAAAGATCCTGCGTAATAATCATCTCTGCTGCTCGAAATCGAGTTAATTTGTAATCTGAATAATTCATTGTCCTAAGGCTTAAGTTTTTATAGCACATTATGGTTAGTCGAAGAAGTTATTTGCTTAACAGGTGAGACGTTAGAGCATCGAAGGGATAGGAAAGTTGAGGTGTTTTTTAGAGAGGGAAATATGAAGAAGTTGAGTGTTAAAAGAAGTTGAATTTCACAAAATTGCGGTTACCCCACTAAGAAATCCCCTTCCAGTATTGACAAGAATTGAGAATCATCGGAAAGCTGCAGACCAGAGACAAACTCTAGATACAAACGATGCGGAGAACCAATTTGAAATGAGTGAGAAGGAAAGTTGAGTCACCGGTATAAGAGTAAAAACAGAGTTAGAACCGCTAGCTTAAGAAGATAGTTGAGAAAAATTAAAAAGAGTTGAGATAAAAATAGATCCCTTGGAGAAACCAACAATAATAAAAGAAGGAAAAAAGGTTGCTCCATCAACAAGAGCTTGAAAATTGAAACGATCTGAAAGAAAACTTAGACAAAAGTAAGCAAAGCGAAGGAGAAATCCAAATGGAATTGTATCTTAATAGAAGTTAGCCAACCGCGTGCCACTTTCCCTGTCAGAAACCTTAGATTTATATCAAGCCTACCTGCACAATGACTCCCCATAAGTCCCTTAAGGGCAGTAAGTACCAAGATCAGTATATATCATATATATATATGATAGATATATATATATTATATATATAATTATATATATATACTATTTTCTATAATTAAAAAAAAAAAAGAGTAGACATGTTTATCCTATCTATTACTTTAAATATAATAAATAATTTCTAAAACTATTAATTTTAATAGCGATGAATCTGAATACGCGGAGTGCCGAAGCCACATTGAGCGTTGCCGAGAAACACGTTAGCTCGGGAGCTACGAGGTTTGGCACCCGCTGCTGTATTGTTCCAGGCCAACGGCTTGACTGAATTTTCAAGTTTTTTAGACTTTTCGCTTCAGTTTTTGTTTGTTTTTCTCTTTCAATCTTTCCTAGAAGGTTTCATTTTTCCCTAGGTTTATCTACATTATTTTCATTGCAAGATCGTAGTGATTTCTTAAAATTAGTGTGCTTCTTCCTTTTGCGAAATTGCGGAGAATTGTTGCCATTTGCACATTCCGCACTTAACAGATATTGGTTTCTTTCTATAAATATCTCCGAAGGAAAAGCTACACCTTCAATCCGAGACGCTCATTTTTTTTTCTCCTGGGCAAAAAAATTTATGAAATGGGAAGTTCCGAATAATTTAGTAAAATATTTCTAATAAATTATTGTAATTCTGTAACCAAAAAAAAAACAAGCTGAAACCCCCTACCTCAGACTCTAAGGGTGTGGGGTAATACTCTATTCAAAAGATATGAGTTCCCTTTTAAGAAAGTTTAAAAATTTAATATTGACAATCGCTGTTATATGGGCAAGTTGCGTTGTGTAGACCAGTGACAACCGGTTGCTGTTGTCAAAATATGTGCGTGCTTCGCATTTGCCGGTTTGCGGTTGCGGTTATTTGATCCATCACTAATATATAGTTAATATTATATAGATATATATAATATATATATAATATTAATTATATATATTATTATATATAATATATAATTATATATATATATATTAATATATATAAATATAAATTACTTTTTCAAGAGAAATTTTATATATGAAAAAGAATTTTAGTGATTATTTTAATAAATTAGCATATATATTAACATCCCTATTTTAAATGTAAGATATATAAATAATAATTTTATATATATAATATAATATATATATATATATATTACTATATTAATAATATATATATAATATTATATATATATGATATAATATAGTATATATATATAATAATATATAATACTGAATATCCTTTACATTGCTCTAACTATCTCATTTATCTATATATCATCTTATAACCTATCAATCTCCAATAGTTAAATAATCAATATATATATATATTATATAATATATATATAATTAACCCCTATTTTATTCACTGATAAAATAAAATACGCACAATTAATTTTTAAATAAAATCCAATTATCATTATGACAAAGATTATAATAGCCTGGATATGTTATTACGAATGGTAACTTATAATAGTAACTCTCCCCTAGTAATACATCAAACGAACAAAAGCCATCCCATCAATATTGAAAATAACCAGAAAATACAAATAATAAACAATCATAAATATAGAAAAAGTTTATGAAGCTTATATAAGAGAATTTCAGATAACTCAACCGAAGACCAGTGGGTATTATAGCTATGATGTAAACCAATTAACGAAAGTCTAGAAAATGTCCTACTTAATGCAGACGAATTTAAAGAAAACTGTGAACGACATGGCAATGCTGGAAGTAATCAAAATCACCAACCGCGACAAGTTAACAAGTATCCATAACAGCCTGAAACACTCACATCTATCTGGAAAACCCCTGAAAGACGGGTGGAGGAGACCCCACGAATAGCTAGAGGATTTCAAATGAATAATATATAGTTATAATTTGTTCAGATTTAAGTAAAATTATTATAATTAATGTTAATACTGATTTCATCAGGAAAAAAAGAGGGTTAATTTATTAGATAAATATAATAATTGATTTGACAAAATAGCATTTGCCCTTATATTAATAATATATATATATATATATATATAATATATATATATATATATTATATTATAGATATATATTATGTATATATAATATTATATATATATATATATATATATATATATTATATTATATATATGATTTTTATTTGTAATAATAATATGTAAGTATAGGAAGTGGAGGGGCGGTGACACTTCATACAAAGTATAAAAAAGGTTGCTATGACTCAAAAATTTGAGAAACTCCTTCTAGATATAATTAAAATCATCAATCATGAACAAGGAAAAGTAAACTGCAATCATAATTGCATGTGTGCGGAATCATTCTGATTAGAAATGGTTGCATTATTAAGATAACGATTCAAGCATTGTAACATGCTGCTGCGGTTCAAGCTAGATGCCAAGTAGATTTCGAAATACCAAAATTTAACAGAAAGAATCAGATTCAGATAAACTCAACTTCGAAAAAGTATTCTATACGAATAGTTCTACGACTAATTCTCAATTAATGGACACAATGATCATAAAATTATTAATAAAGATTTGTATATAGACTGGAAATAAGAGTCATTAAGATACACTAGAAATAATTGAGTAGCTTGGCAAATGTTATGTATTACCCAAGGATCGAGTCTAGACTGACCAAGCTTTAGTATATGCACTTTAGGAAACTCATAGAGAAAACCACAACGCATGAACCAGATGGATAAGCACTATTGTTATATGTTCATAGATATGAATCATGCCATTTCAATTCTCTGAGCTTTTCCCATAATTCGTATCTCCAACCGGTATAACTCTGGAACAGGTCAATAATTCAAATTCCTTGAACTTGTAATGATTATCAGAGAGAACAGAGTTCACTTTATAAAATTCATCAAGCTTTATCAGTCAAAACATACACCTCTGTCTTGCCGTGTCTTGTATATATATTAATATATAAATAATATATATAAAAAATATATATAGTATATATTATATATATATATATTATATATATATTATATATAAATATATATATATAATTATATATAGTATAATATAATTAATAATATACTATATATATATTATACATATAAAAAATATATACTATATAATATATTATATATATATATTATGTAATATATATTATATATATTATATATATTATATTATATAATTAATATTAATATATATTATATATAGTATAAGTATAATATATATATATATATATATAATATTCGTAATAATTTTTTCCACAACTGGCGTTAAAATTAATCATAACGCAATATTTTATTATTTTGTTTCAACTTTTTTTTTGCTTGCTTTTGAGAAATGAAGTAGCTAGATGAGTTAAATAACTTAATTAAATAAAAGTTTTGATATCTACTGTGCATCGGAATAGGTTACAAGATAAAACGGGTCAATCCGGTTGCCATTTCAAATCCGACTTCTGCTCCGTTCGGGAGATGAATCGTCGAGCGGACTCCAATCCTGTTACCAAAATTCCACTCCAGATTTCGCATCCTGCTTTATTTATTGATGAATCCTCTTTGATTTTGTCATTTTCATCTGAATTTACAATGAAAATATTAACACGCTAATATTCTGTTAACGAGTTTAACCTTAATTAACACGTTGGCTGCCTTAATGTAATAAATTAAAGAAGTATTTTGCTTCCTTACAAATTAACTTTTTTTTTTTTTACAATACCTGTAGAAGCCAAAAATACCATGCAACAAAGGTAAAAATACCTAACAACTGATAGTAAGAATACATTTCAAACAAAGAAGAAAAAGGAAGCAAAATAATATTATATACTGAGAAGGCAGAAACAGAAGAAGCATTTTATTCAACTATTTATACATAAGGAAAGCAAATTCATTAATAATGTGATAAAAACCAAAGCTTCAGGAGTGAAATTAGACTTAGTTCATTAAAACACTTATGCGTGTTAAAAAAATATGTTTGGTATAACCTTAACAAAATATTCCTGAACGAATTTTCGCTATAACAATTCTTAAAAAACGATACGAGGAAATATTAAAGAAAAAACTGTAGCGTAACCCAAAACATTATAATAACTGAAACTCATATAGTAATATAGCATAGAGTATATAAATATATTAAAATATATATATATATAATAATAATATTAATATATATATATAAATAATATATATAATATATAGATATAGTATAAATATAATAATATAATAATATATAAGTATATACAATAATAATATAATATATAGATATATATTACTATAAATAATATATATACTATACGTATATATAATATATAATTATATAAATATTTATATATATATATTATACTATTATATATATTATATATTAATTATATATAATCTCGCAATCCTCTGGCGGTTAAGTTCTTATTACTTGTTTCTCTGTATTATGAAAATATATAATAATATATATATTATTATATATAATATATATATATATATATTCATATAATATATATATATATAATATATATATATTATATAAATAGAGAGAGAGAAGAATGAGAGAGAGAGAGAGGATAGATACTGATAGATAGATAATAATAGATAGATTAGATAATAGATAGATAGATATATGATAGATAGATAGATAGAAGGATTAAATTAAACAATACATACATACATACCATAGTACATACTATACATACATACATACAACTATACATACATACAACAACATACATACATACATACATTCTACATAGAACAGACCGACAGACAGACAAACAGAATAGATAGATAATAGATAGATAGATAGCATAATAGAAGATAGATTAGATAGATAGTTAATTTAGATAGAATAGATAGAATAGATAGATATAAAAACAACTTTATTAGTGCTCTAATCTTAGTTTTTTAGTAAATAATTTCGTTTACAAAAAAGAGAAAATAACAAGAAGAAAGTTGTCAAAATAATCAATGAAGGATATCTAAAAAAAGGGAGAATTTACACAAATTGTTTTACTTCATGCAAGATCTAATTACACAAAGTATATTATAATATATATATATATATATATATAATATAATTATTATATAATATATATTATTATATATATATAGTATATAATATTATAATAATATTATATATTATATGATATATAGTAATATATATAATATTCTACTACTACTACTAACTACTACACTACTACTACTACTACATACTACTACTACTACTACTAACTACTACTACTAATAATTAATAATAATAATAATAATAATCAATATAATATCATAATGTCATAAGTAATAAATAATAATATATAATAATAATAATAATAATAATAATAATAATAATAATAATAATAATAATAATAATAATAATAATAATAATAATAATAATAATAATAAAATAATAAATATATAATGATAATAAGGCTGAATAGAATGAGAATTGACTTCTTCCTTTCGATGGCACCGACATAGATTCCTTTCGAAATTCATGGTCACACCCACCAGGTCAATTCAATAATAGATATAAAATCTCAAACGAAGCGGAATATAACTTTAAGTAATAATAATAATAATAATATAATAAAAATAATAATATAATTAAAATAATAATAATAATAATAATAATAATAATATTATTAATAATATAAAATAACTAATCACGAATATTAAAATATTGAATAATAATAATATAATAATAATTTAATATTATTATCACTATTTCTTTTTTATTTATAGATAGATCGAGTGACAGGATGAGATAGAGAATTATTATATTATTATTATTATTATTATTATTATTATTATTATTATTATTATTATTATTATTATTATTATTATATTATATTATATATTACATATATGTATTATTATTAAACATGCCAAAAACGTTCCAAAAATTTTTTTCCTTGTTAATGGACTTAATGTGCTTATTAAAAGAATACTTTTGTCTTTTTGAGCTTCCAAATGATTTATTTTAAATCATTTTATTTAATTTTAGTTTATTTCGACCGTGAAATACTATTATTTGTGTTCCACAATGAGTGTAATATATAATAATAATATAATAATATTATACTGTAATGATTATTATTATATATAATATACTATAAGCTATATATATTATAATATATTATAAAAATATATAAATATATATATATATAATATATATAATATAATATATACAATATATATATTATATAGATATAATAATATATATATATATATATAATATATATATATATATATATAAGGAGTAATATGATATATTATATAGGTATATAGCCCCACCTTCAAAATGCGGGGCGTTAGCACCTCGCTCAATAGAGCAAGCCTTGCTCCCGTATAGGAGCAAGCAAAAGCCTTGGTTATCATTATTATTATTAATTATTATTATATTATTATTATATATTATTATATTTATTTTATATTTATATTATTGATTATATTATTATTTAAGGAATCTTGTTCCAAAATACATTTAAAAAACCTTTACTATGACTCTTGGTTGATCCTCATCCGACTCACTTCTGTTCAATGGGGCGGTGTGGGCAAGGTGGGGCCTAAACCTGCACAACGCTTACACGGTTATGGCAAAAAAAAAATAAACTGCCGTTTTCAATAAACACGCGCCCTGTAACCCGCTACCTGAAGACACAAACCCCACTATTCAAAATTTTCTATGGTTAAAACTTCAGGAGATTTAACCCTATACGCAGTAAGTATTCTTCACATCTATTAAATCACAAACGACACTGAAAACGACCAATTTGCAACATAATGGAGCAACCAAGAACTGTTGTGGGAAACAAACAATCTGCCGCACAGCCAAAGTCCCTTACCTGCTTAGACAAAGTCTAAATCCACACGGCTAACAGAAATCCGGGGGCGCTAAATTGCCATCTCAATTAAGGGCATAGATTTGGTAATAATCCTCCCAAAAGTGTCAATTAATCACCCACATGGTGTCTTTCGTTAGAAATATTAAAAGTTTTATAGTCTAACATACGAGCGAGGTGCCAGCCACCCCTCTTAAGTCCTGAGGTATTGCTACGTACACAGAGTCTGATGATCCAGAAGGGCCTGTATATAATAAGTACTGTATATTAGACAACTGCTTTCAGACATTGAAAAAAGTGAAAGTTCACCATTTATAGCTCCTGTTCTAATATCTAATTATAATTAATAGCAATATGTGGAGTCAAACAGTCATGATGCTTTCACTTCACTGAGAACTACTGCCAAACGACAATAAGTGCTAAAAATCCATATCCTTCTACGTCAATATTCAATGTTTTGGGGGCCACTACCCCCTTTAGGGGGTTCCTTACATGTTCAAAATTTCTGTTTAAATTGAAATGGAGTAAGAAAAGAAATAAATTGCATAAGGGCAAATATTGTTTTCCTTAAATGAAGATTATCTCCTCTAACAATAGATCAAGGGACAACCTTGAAAACATCTTTAAAAATTGCACTGTTTCAAAGCTTCAAGAAATTTGCAAGTATAGTAGAAAATGACATAAAAAGCAAACAGAATAAAGTGGAAATCTTTAAGAAATCTTCATGGAACTCAGAAAAATGACGTCATATGTTTCAAATATTATTTTAGAGCGACATGTCATTCGCACATTAATACCAGAAAGTTGTAAAGCGTTAGAAATCTTTCATGGAGTAGCAAAAGACATAATATATATTTTGCACTCTACGGCATATATTAGCCTTAAAAAATATGCTTAATAAAACATTACGATAGAAAAAATTAGATTACTTGAGTTCATACGAAACATAATCAAATAAAGACAAGTAATTAATTAACTCCGCTAAAATTTCAAGAACTTTTACCTGGGTTAAGAAACTAAGATTAATAGCTTCAATTTAATATATTGGTCGATATATAATTAAAATTAAAAAAAAAAAAAAAAAAAAGAAATTATATCTCAAAAACTACCCCCAAACTGCCCTTTAAAAATATTAATCATTTAGCTATAATTATCTTCACATCCTCTACAACCTCTTGGTATATAGTTAGTCCTTAACTTAGTCACTAGATATTTTGTAAATATTTTGGAAAAAAAACGTTTGTAAGACTTCCTGCAATTTACAGTTCTCTGAGTGGGCCATTAAATTTATTACAGAATAAAATTAACACTTTGGCGCAGAATTTAAAGCAAATTTACAGCATAATAAAATATCTCTTGGAAATAATTTTAGAAATAACTTTGAAATCAAAGATCCTTAATGGAGACACTAAATCTGGAACAAGCACTCATTATATCAATACTTATTGCGAAGGTCCGATATTTTTTAAGTAGATTAACAAAATCATGGCGTAAAAAAGTCCTCCCAGAATATATATATCAGTCAAAGGAAAGAAAATTAATATAAATACTAAAAATGAAACTCAATTATAAATTAAACACATCCAAAAACCACAATTAAATTCTTATTATCTCGTCATATTAAAATATTTAATTACATTTCTTAATTAAAAAAATTGCTGGCATTAAAATACTAATATATTTATTGTCATAAACATAAATATAGCATTTGTTATATTCTTATTATGTATTTAAACTACTTTAATTAATCATTACTTTGTATTTCTCATATATCTGAATTAATATTAATTATTATTATTTGTTATTATTTTGGTTATTTGCATAGATTTAAATTAGTTTTGAAGTTCTAATTACTTTTATTATAATTATGGTGTTTAAGTATTATTATTATAAATTACTTAATTGTATGTATTATAATTATTATTATTATTATTATTATTATTATTATTATTATTATTATTATTATTATTATTATTATTATTATTATTATTATTATAATTATAATTATAATTATTAATTATAATTATTAATTTTATTATATTAAAACTATACAGTAAATAATTATAATTATAGAAAACGTAGAAAATTAGAGATATGAAAACTTTTATTTTCATAATTTATATTTAATATATTAATTATTATTTTTTATTTTATTTATTATTAATTAAATTATTATTATTATTTATTATTATTTAGTAATTTAGGTAATAGTAAGTGTAGTAGTAGTAGTAAAGTAGTAGTAGTAGTATGTAGTAGTAGTAGTAGTAGTATGTTAGTAGTTAGTAGTAGTAGTAGTTAAGTAGACTTTTATGTAATTTTAATTCATTATTTTCATTTTTAACATTTCCTGTAAACTTCACGAAAATCGAGGCGGTGTTGTACATGATACTTATATAGCTCTACAAATTTTGTCATAGATAATTTTAATTTTTGATTTATTTCTTTAACATCTTAAATACTTCAACATTTTTTTTAAAAAAATTAAACTCGATTTAAAGTTTTCATTTAGATAGATTGTTGAAAACAGGATGTTTCTTTTAATTTACATGCTAAACGATAGTTTATAATGTAAACAAAATGTCAAAAATGATTGTAAGGAGAAAATTTATTACTTATGATGAGCGAGTCTTTCTCAGAGGATTAAGAAGTAATCTCAGAACGATGAAAACAGCTGTAGACAAAAAATGCCAATCAATCATTTCCATTCATAATTGCTATTAATATAATTATATATATATATATATTTATATATATATCTGTATAACACATTTTACTTATATATGAAAATGTAAAATATATGTATACTAAAATTATTTTATATATATATATATATATATATATATAATATATATATTATATATACATATACTATATATTTATATATATATATATATATTATGATATATATATATATTATTTATATATATTAATATTATATATTATATTATTATATATATATAATATATATATATATATAATTATATATATATTATTCACCCACCTTTCTTCTCTTCCCAAGACCTAAGGAGTAAGGTAGGGTTCAATAAAAACTTGTGAAGCAGAAAATAGTAAGAAAAAATATGACGCAAGCCCAAAAAGAAAAGCCAGCCTTACCGCCCCCTTATACCCTTTAATGAGAATCGCCGCAAGTCAGAAAAATCCACCTTTAAGAAGCTTCAAACGGGAAACCGTGACTTAACCTTCATTATGGTCTTGTAATGTAGGGTTTTTCATCCTTGGCTCAGGGGGGCCACAAGGCACATAACCCTTACAAAACCCCTCCGCCATTTCATTTCCTAATTTATGCATTTCTTCTGGCCTCTTCTAAACTCACATTCCACTTTCCATTGGGCCTTACTATATTATCTATCGTTACACTGTTGGCAAATCCGTAAAAACCTAATATACAATTTAAATCTTCTTCTCTCTATTTTTCCCCAATATTTGGTTTCAATGTAAAGATTTGGAATATCCCTCCATTGTTTCCTCCACGAATCTAGTTTCCCTCAGTTACCTCGACTTCGCTTCTTTTTCCACCAAAAATAATCAGCATTATAATCTTTTCCTACAATACTTCCAATAACTACTTTTTCCCCTATATTTCTTCCATAACAAGCCCCACTAACTTAATTTTTGCATAAAACACATAATGAATCCGGATTAATCCCCATTCATAAACCCCCCCTCACTGAATGTTAAGGAAACCTTATGAATTCATCAACATTAAAAATTCAAACATACTTTTTTACTTCGATACCATCTCTTACAACCAACTCCTAGTATAACTTATAAATTAACTCTTGTGGTTTAAAGGAAAAGGTATTTACTTACCCACTATTTCTCTCTTCTCAAAGAAACGAATTCACCTTTCCTACCATTCCAATTTTCTTCTCCCGACACCTAAGCAACTGTAAATACAATCCCCTTTTGAATCACTATCCACATTTAGGTCAAGCAAGCACAATCAATCCTGAAACTCCTACTCAACCCATCCAAAACATCGTTTCAGTTTCTTATCAGAAAAATCGCAACTTCTCCTTCAAACATTACCCCTAGAATGGATTTTCATATGTCCGGCAACCACAAGTACCTTTGACCCTTTTCAACACTTAAATTTAACCATTTGAATTTTAGTAGTCAACACACAAACCAAAATCTAACCATAGCTCCTGTAACCACAGGTCACTTCATCAGAAATTGCAACTCCTTCTCTAGACCTCTCAATTTTAATAATGAAAAACATAAGATTTTACAATAGGACTCATTTTTCATCGTTTCCTTTCATATTTTGTTTCAGTAACAAGGGAGAGCAAATCAAATTTACCCCTTTCTAAATACATCCCATCCACCTTCTCTCCTCTTTCTCCTCAACATTTATTCCTCTGACATTCTATGTACTTATACGATTTATACATTTTCGCCGAAAGATAGAAGGCATGCATTAGAATTCCTGGCAAAAGATAAGTGGTAGTGGGCAGCCAACCCAATTATAATATATATATATATAATATAATATAATATATATATATATATATATATATATATATATATATATATATATATATATTATATTATATATATATATATATATATAATATTATATAATATATATAATATAATATATATACATATATTATAATATATATATATATATATATATATATATATTATATTATTATATATTATATATATATATATATATATATATATATATATATTATATATATATAATATATTTATAGGTACCCAGAAGAAAGAACTGTTACACAGGTTGGAAACCACAGGAAAAACAAAGGCAGAAAACCTGGAAATTGGGGCCTCTTCAACTCTTTCTTCGCCCCTCCCTCCCGCCCAACCCACAAATCCAAATGCGTGGGTCTCCTGTTTAAGCGGGACGACGCGCCTCTGCCCCTTCCGGAGAAATCCGAGGATCGTTTGGGACACTTTTATCTTCATCTCTTTTTATTTCTACTTTTTTCTCATCCCGGGGCATACTTTCCGGCCATATGCTCAGCTCTTTCTTTACTAAAAAGATAGAAGAAAAACTATCGGGGCCTGATATCCCCCTTGCTATTCTTATATGGATTAAAATACATAAGGAAACTAAATCCGCTGGCATATAGAAATATGAGAGTGGATACAACAAACACTGCTCGGCCTTGTTCACCTAACACCTCCTCTCAGCAACACAACTGGATTTGCCGGGTATGCACTCCAACACATAATAACGAACTTAGTCCAAAAACAAACAAACAATCACATAACATAAATATACTATAAACTGAGTTTCATGGCTCAGAGTAAATAGGCATTTTTTATTTACCTTTTTCATATATTGGTTAGTATTGAATTACTAGGAATTTTAATTAAGAATGCCGGGATTGAGAAAGATACGAAATGTTGATAAGTATTAAAAATTTTAATGATAAAGTAAGGCAAAGAAGGCGTCTCCATTTTTACATGAGAAGATAAAACGGGATTTTTGTGATAATGAGTTCAAAAAAATTCGAAGGTAAGGGGTTAAAAAATATGTTTTTTTGCGTAAATATCATTCCGTAATGTTTTTTTATATTTAATATTAGATTTTCAGAATATACATAACAAAACATATCATGACTTAACTTTAAGAGGGATAAACGCAACCTAACTATATTGATCGACCCAAATTGCAGTAAAACAACCTAACTCTTAATCGATCGGCGTTTATGCAATAAAATTTCGACTAACTCCATGGAATTACTTTGCCGTAGCAATGTTTTTCTCTTTTTCTCTCTCTTAAGATTTTTTGCACTGCAGAAAATACCTCGAGCGTCCCTCTTTGGCTCGGGGCGCGACCAAAAAACATTTGATGCGCAAAAAAACGTACGCATCATTATAAGAATTTAATTTTTTTGTTTTTTAAAATTTTTTTGATCTGCTCATCGCACGCTGCAAATTTTGTAACACTATATTAAAAAAAACGATATATTAAAAAATAAATAAAAAAAAACGGATATTTCATCTTATGGCCATGAAACTTAAATAAGGACCTCTATTGTATTTCAAATTAAAAATAAAATGAAATACAAAAATAAAACAAAGAAATAGAAATCTTTGTCTTTAAAACAACATTAAACACACACATAGCTATAGTTAAAATACACACATAGCTACAGCAGATATCACTCTTACCAGGAATCCAACTTTTACGGCTAATACTCCATCCTACTACAACACAAATTCCAAAAAAAAAAATCATAACACTTTTAAGTTTTTAACCTCATACACAACTTCATTTCCAAACAAACACACTACAACTCACAACAACGTACTTAAAAATGATCAACACCAACATAAATATTCCTCATCACCAAATAATTAAAAATTCTAAACAAAACCACAATAATAAATTTAAATGATAATTCCTCAATCAACACCTCCGCCAATTAAACTGCCCCCAGCCAAATATACACAAATCTTAACACCATCTCAAACCTCGGAAACCTCATAATTTGAGGAGATTTCAAACGCACATCACCCAACATGGTACAAAGACCAAAAGGCAGACAATAGAGGAAACTACCTAATATAAATTTAATTCACCCTAAACATCCTCACCTATAATAAAACTTCACATCAGAATTCCACCCAAACTTCGACTCCTACACTTTAGCTTTGATTAATTGCTCCCAAATCTTTCTGTTCACAAATAAAATGCTACTACAAAGATTCCGATAAAATTTTCGACCAACCGACCCCTTGTAATCACAAAGAATATCAAAATATTAACAAAACTAACCATCCCTTCAAAAAAAAACATACACAAACTACCAAAAAAAACAGACTGGAAACAATTCTTAGAACATATAGACAACAACATACAACCTATAAAATGTTTACTACACCACAACACTAAAAATATAGCCCTATCAAAAATTAACGTCAAAAATTCAAAAAGCGCAAAAACAAAACATTTTATCCGGAATAACCTGTAAAAAAATATAACCAACCCTAGCACCTGAAATCTCAAAACTAATTAAACAACGCAACTTACTTTCTAAAAAACAAGCTTTTCAACAAGCACAACAACTAGAGCCGGCCATTCAATCATTTAAAACACTCAAATCCACAAACCTAACCAAAGCAACAAACCTTCAAACAACTTTCAAAACATTTCCATTAACAAAAAAAACATAAAAACAACAAAATAGCAACAGAATGTGGAACACTAATAAAAATATTTGAACAACGACAACAAAAAACTAACCAATACTCCTACACACGGAAAAACCCATCAAATAATCCAACTCTCAACACTCACAAACAAAAAAACACACAACACACATCCCTTGCTTACAACATTTCGCTATGGCTCATGTGAATTTTGCTCACATAGGAAAAAAATAAATTAAATCCCTTTAAGAAACATATCAGTAACCACGGACCAAAACAATAGAAATAAAACACCCAACTGACAATCAAAAAAACATCATAAAGTCCATCGAAAACTCACTAGCAGCCGGACCTGACAATATCTCAAACATACACCTCAAACACTTGGAAAAACTGCACTGACCCATTCCTGTAACACATATACAAGTTCATTAATTTTTATTTTATTCTTTCATCTGGAAAAGAGAAAAATTTATACCCAAATTTAAATCAGGAAAAGATTCCTCTCAAACCCCTCTTCCTACTTCCCAATCTCACTACTATCCACACTTTGTTAAACTACTCGAGAAATACTCATGTTTGAATAAAATAAAAATAAACACAATCCCAAAAAGTTTCAAACATGGCTTTTTCCAGGCAAAAACCACTTTAACCACAAACAACTCCTTCTCAAGCAAATCCATACAACCAATTAATAAAAAAAGGCTTAAAATCTTAGGCCACACAATAAAACATTTAACTAATAGAAAATCGACATAAACAAAGATTTTGACACAGTTCCCAGCCACCATCTTAATCCACAAAAATAATAAAATTAAATATCGCCACTAATTTAAAGAAACGGGTATCCAACTTCCTTATCAAGGAAGAACAGTCACAATTACAAATCAGCCAAACAAAAAAAAATTTCCACGTACAAATAAACATTAAAAAAGACGAAAACCCCAAGGAGCAAAATGTGTATCACCCAAACTTAATTGACCTTAATTCACTGCAGACGCACCACAACCATAAAGCAGACCATATAAAGCCATACAACCTACGCAGATGAATATACCATAGCCCACCACGCCACCAGAAACCTAAGCGCAAGCAAACTTAATCTAAAACCAAACAATATAATCACCAAAATAAAATCATTCTTTAACTCTAATCCAAACAACCGCGCCAACTCGGTTCAACCAAACCCCCCAAATCTTCATAAACAATATCGCTATCTCCATTAAACAAAATACCCAAAATTCTTGAAGTAACACTGGACACACACATCTGACTTTCACAAAACAAACAGGAACAATAAAACATCAGCAATCAGGAAAGATTAAGCATACTATTAACCATAGCCCCCGCCGGGCAAACTGGAAAATCAATTAATATAAAACAGATTAAATCCACCACCAATAATACAAAACAATACATCCTCCCTAACAGTAAATTACGTCTCACACACATGTGGCAACCCGTTTTTTGACCAAGGGTAACAAGAAAACTATAAACAACTCAAAACAAAGCACTTCAGAATTAATAAACAGGATGCAACTATGGTAACAAACTTGAACAACCACCCTACATGAGAGAAATAAAATACTATCAATAGCATAAACAACTTGAGAATGATAGGGCACTCAGTTTCTACTCTTAACACAAAAACACAAACAACACTTCATGCCTACAGCAACTTAACAAACTTCCCAACCCAATTATCAGCAGGCTTAAAATAACTCCAATCTTCCTCCGGCAATTATTATGCAAAAAAATTCGAATAATCCAACCTCTACAAAAACAACATCTCGAAAACTAAACAAAAATACACACACACCAACTTGAAAAATTATTTAAGAAAAAACGAACAACCAAACAATATTCCCTCACTTGTCAGGATCCAAGTTCAAAAACAGCAGAAACTTCAAATCTTTCCAATAACCCATTCAGTCCATCCTTTTGGACACAAACTAAGATGCGACCATCACCCAAATTTTCAAACATTATAAAATTCTAGACCTCAACTTAACCAAACCACTTTCAAAGCATCCTGCACAAGATTGAAAGACCCGGGCGTGCGGAACTGTTTTACCATTTCCCCCTACTAGATCCTTCCTTCTAACCGAACATCCCAGAGAAATCTTGGGAACATTGGGTATCCAAATATTGTTATCAACTGGTAACTGGTTGGGGGGTTAAATCTGAGTGAGGTATGGCCCGCTTCTAATAATTGGGTGGTCAGGGTGAAGAAAAGTAAAAAAAAAAGTATAACACACACACATTATATAATATATATATATATATATATATTATTATATATATAATATATATATCTAATAGTATATATATATTATATTAAATATATATAATATATATTATATATATATATTATATATATATAATATATATATATATATATATATATTATTATATATATGTATATATATTATGAAAACGATCTTTATCAAAGATAAATGAATCAGCGTTGTAAAAGGATTCAATAATTAGCATATATTTACATTCAATCGTTCCGAGTTCTACCAAAGACTCATCTTCGGGGATACTGGAAATAAACATATGCCAATATAATAATGATGGGAAATGAAAATTTAAAAAGTTAATATAAACTAACAAATAAAAATAAATACAAATAAAATAAAAAAAAAAATAAGAGTGAGCATAAAAATTTAAGAAAAAGGAAAATAATGAATACAAACTAAAATGAAAATAATAAATAAAATAAAAAATAAAATGTTAAAATACAAATATTCAAAAAAGCATAAAATAAAAAAATAACAAATTGAAAATAAATAAATTAATAACTATAAATGGGATTAGATAAAAAAGGAAACAAACAAAAAAATAATAAACATACATGAAAAATGATTAACAGGGTTTATGCAAGCAAAGGTTGTCAAGTTTAAGGGCTTTAAATTATAAACTTTGATTCAAAAATACCAAAATAAATAAAATGCGCGGGGCAAATTCAACTAAAGCACTATAGGAAAACACACCCGATAACGAATGGTTTGACAAGTCCTTCAATAAAATAGAGGAAAATTTATATTAGATTCATTTAATATGAAGTAAAAATTTGGTTGGGTTGAAAGAAAATAGAAGAAAAAGCATTAGCGGCCCCATTATATTACGGATTGGGAAAGAAAGAGACCAAATAAAATTTTGGTTTGGTTAGAAGAAATAGAAAGAAAAGATAAAATATGGAAGGCTTAAAGCGCAGGCCCGCAAGAAGTAATATTTTAGGCGAATGAAAATTCAGCATGAGCAAGTAATGCTGTCCAATCAAAAGGATAAACAAAAGCAGATTACAAAACAGTACCAGAATGTTAGTTTATACAGGAAGTAGAGGTTAAGCAATTTTAAGTAAATCGAAAGTAGACAAGGGTGGGGCCGGGGTGTCCCCAATGGGGGGTTTCCAATTTTGTTAATGTAGAGGGACTCCCAGGATTCTGCCGATCTATTGTCAGAGGGGGCTGAGTAAAAGTTATAGTAAAGTTCTGAAACCGGCGGAGAGGGTGTGTTTTCTATAGTGATTCAATTACTCTAATCCTCGCTTTTATCCTTGCTATTTGAATCTAGTTTTAAAACTTAAGAGCTAACTTTAACCTTTGCCATGAATACCCTGTTACCTAGTTATTTCATTTAATTTGTTTTTTTGATTTCTTTTATCCCTGATAATCTGAAATATTTATTATTTATATCGTTATTAATTTATTAATTTATCATTCATTTGTTTGCATTTATATATTCCGATCATCTATCATTTTAGTTTTGCTATTTTTTACATTTTTTATTTTATTTTTATTATCATCTTACTATTTTATTTAATTTTTGAGATTATTTTTCCTTCTTTTAATATTTTTGTCCTTAAAGTTTTTTTTTTCATTTTTGTTGGATAATTTTTAATGATTTTAAAATTATATTATTTAAAATTCATTTTTTCCATGATTATATATAGTGTTTATTTTCTTAGTTCAGAAAACTGGTCAGGAATGTCAGTAGACTCGAAACGTCGATGTTTAATATTTGGACACAATAAATAATTATGCTTTGGTTTCCCTTCTCTGGTTATCCTGGTTCAAAATATATATATTATATATATTATATATATATTATATATTATATAATATATATATAATATTATATATATATATTATATATATATATATATACTATATATATATCATATTATATATATATTATATATTATATATAGTATATATGTATATATAATACATTATATTATATATATATATATATATATTATATATAATATATATATATATCATATATATATATATATACTATTATATATATATATATAATATTATATATATATATATATATATATATAATAATATATATATATATATGTTATTATAGCTCTGAATCTTTCTTATATATGTTCATTATAATATATATTATATTATAATATATTATATATATAATATATATATATATATATATAATATATATTATGTTTATATTTATATATATAATATATATATTATAATATATATATATAATATATATATTATATATAAATATAATATATTATATATATAATATATTATATATATATATATATAGATATCGCTATTATAGATATATATATATAATATATATATTATTATATATATTATATTTATATATATATATATATATATATATATTATATATAGTAAATATATATATAATATATAATTATTATTTATTTATAATATATTTAAATATATATACAATATATAATTGTATAATATATTATATATATATATATATATATATATATAATATATATTATATATATATATCTATATATATATATATATATTATATATATATATAAATATATAATATATAGTGTAAAGCAAATAAACCTATTTCCTAATGGCCACACGAACTAAACCGCATTCAATTTAAAAACAAAAGACGTTAAAAAAACAATAAAACGATTGTAACAAAGACTAAAACAAGAGGACATAAGATTAACAAATGAACTGAACACAATGCTTTCGAACCTTACCTGGAGGTCTTTATTTCCAAGGAATTGTAAGCTGTAAACAAGAAGAAATAAAATTCCTAATATGAACAACTGG
>JABUQX010034026.1:0-7500 GCA_015478945.1 Trachelipus rathkii | reverse complement strand
TAAAGTCATAGCAACGCATACGCTGAAAGAAAGCGACTTTGCGTCACTTGCAACTAATATTTCATGAGTACAGGTCACATATTTTGTGACAAAGAAATAAAGTAAATTTATAGCTAATTTTATCATGTGGTATAACAAATAAAGGACAATCAAGTCAGTGAAGGCTAATAAATAAAGGACAATCAAGTCAGTGAGGGCTTATACGAGAAAATAAAAAAAAGTATTTATCACTTTTTATTGTGCCAAATATTAGTAAATTTATGTGCAAATCATCTAGTACATTTTTCTTGTAAATATAGTAAAATGATTGTTTTATGTAAAATATATTATTATTCTTTTATTTGTTTTTTAGATATAGAATTGTATAATACAGTATTGTTTCATGTATGTTTTCAGAACGATGTATTACCAATAAATTATTTTTTGGAAAGCCCCCGTATCCATTTATTCCCCTCATGACCCGAACTTACTTGGGAGTCAATTATGTCTGTCGGAATTGTGAACTCCGCTTTATGAAAAAAGAAAGTAGAGAATCATTGAGCAAAATTAAAAATTTAATAAAGGAGATTAAAGACAAAAGTTTTAATAAGTTTATAGAAGAAAGTAAAGGTGAAAGCAAAAATAGAAAGTTTCTAGAAGACAACTTTATAAAACTGAACCTACCCTATAAAATTTTTAAAGGTAACATTTACATTGGTTTGCAACAAGTAAAAGATGAAAGTATAAAGAAAGGTATAAATGAAATCGAAATGATTCTTGAAGAAGATATATAGTAAAAGTTAAAAATACAGTACAAATAATTTATGATATCTTAGGTATTTCAGATAAAGATAAAGCTGTAGAAAAGAAAGGAACATAGAGAAAAATTGTTCTGCTAAAATAGTAGATAAGAAAGAAAAAAATGAGAAGGATAAACTACAAACTGAGTTTAAATTTGAAGTAAAACCAGGAATAAAAAATGCAGAGTCAAAAGACATACTTTCTAAAGTGGAAATCAAAGGCCATGTAGAATCGATTCAATGAAACAAAGAAGTTTCTAGAGATGGGTCAAATTTTAAAAATTTGAGAAATAATGGACCTATTCTTAATTGAAGTGTAAAAGTTTGAACTCGCAATCTATACCTTTGAAAAATTTGAGTAACATCTTATTAACCACTAACAAGATATTGACCAATTCTGCTGTTAAAATAAAGAAAGAAACAAGAGACATAGAGTATGATGATATGGAAATGAAGCTTTCTAATAATGAAGCTTTTGTAACAAGCACCCTTAGTAGTACAAAAAATAAATACGTCAATAAATGCGAATTTTAAAAGTAATTTCCCTCAGTCTTGTCAAAAAATCATTTTGAAGAAAGATTTAGAAACCATATTCACCACTTCTAAACTCGAAATTAAAACCGAAAAGTCTCTTATGAAAGAAAAATTTGAAGTTCCTGAAAATAGAGAGAAGATTTTTAAAAATAATCTCTCACAAAATGATTACAAAAATGAGTCAATATTTGAGAGAAATGAGTTTAAAGATATAAAAGATAAAGGTTTAAGAAACCATATAGATTTAGTTCAAAATTCAAATACAGAAAATAAAAAAAAAATTGAACTTATCCATAGGTAAAAATTCTTTTAAAGAAAATAAAGACAAAAATCAAAGTAAGAGAGAATCTGTTAGAGTTAAAGAAAGTGGAAATAAGGTTCAAAAAAGAAACAAAAAACTTGAAAACAAAATACTTTGTGAAACAAAGTTGAGAAAGAGGCAGGAAAACAAAGGTACATTTCACAAAAAGAAATTCTACTATCAAAATAAAGAACGGTCAAAAAAGGTGCTCAAGCGTGCCAAACATGAAGGAAAGAAAGGTGAAAACAAAATACAAGATAAAAATCTTGAAAAATACCAATTTGTATAAAGAAAGTGTATAAAGAAAGTTTAAAGAAGGATAGAATTAGATTCTATATTTTAATAGCTCAAAGAATGTTGCATTTAGGTTTTATATTTGAATATGTTTTAAGTGAATTTTAAGAATCTTTTTGACCATGAAGAAATAAACTTTCATAATTTTAAGGGTAAAAGGAAAAAGAAACTTTTATATATTTTTTTGCTTTCTTATTATATAGAATTGAAAAGTTAAAAAAAATATTTAACATTTCAATGAGAAAGGAAGTGTTAAAAGTGTTGCAACACATTAAAGTCATAGCAGTGCATGCGTTGAATGAAAGCGACTTTGCGTCACTTGCAACTAATATTTCATGAGTACAGGTCACGTATTTTGTGACAAAGAAATAACATAAATTTAGAGCTAATTTTATCATGTAGTATAACAAATAAAGGACAATCAAATCAGTGAAGGCTAATACGAGGCAATAAATAAGGTATTTATCACTTTTTATTGCATCAAATATTAGTAAATTTGTGTGCAAATCATCGAGTACATTTTTATTGTAAATTTAGTAAAATGATTGTTTATGTAAAATATATTATTATTCTTTTGTTTGTTTTTTTTAGATATAGAATTGTATAATACAGTATTGTTTCATGTATGTTTTCAGAACGATGTATTACCAATAAATTATTTTTTGGAAAGCCCCCGTATCCATTTATTCCCCTCATGACCCGAACTTACTTGGGAGTCAATTATGTCTGTCGGAATTGTGAACTCCGCTTTATGAAAAAAGAAAGTAGAGAATCATTGAGCAAAATTAAAAATTTAATAAAGGAGATTAAAGACAAAAGTTTTAATAAGTTTATAGAAGAAAGTAAAGGTGAAAGCAAAAATAGAAAGTTTCTAGAAGACAACTTTATAAAACTGAACCTACCCTATAAAATTTTTAAAGGTAACATTTACATTGGTTTGCAACAAGTAAAAGATGAAAGTATAAAGAAAGGTATAAATGAAATCGAAATGATTCTTGAAGAAGATATATAGTAAAAGTTAAAAATACAGTACAAATAATTTATGATATCTTAGGTATTTCAGATAAAGATAAAGCTGTAGAAAAGAAAGGAACATAGAGAAAAATTGTTCTGCTAAAATAGTAGATAAGAAAGAAAAAAATGAGAAGGATAAACTACAAACTGAGTTTAAATTTGAAGTAAAACCAGGAATAAAAAATGCAGAGTCAAAAGACATACTTTCTAAAGTGGAAATCAAAGGCCATGTAGAATCGATTCAATGAAACAAAGAAGTTTCTAGAGATGGGTCAAATTTTAAAAATTTGAGAAATAATGGACCTATTCTTAATTGAAGTGTAAAAGTTTGAACTCGCAATCTATACCTTTGAAAAATTTGAGTAACATCTTATTAACCACTAACAAGATATTGACCAATTCTGCTGTTAAAATAAAGAAAGAAACAAGAGACATAGAGTATGATGATATGGAAATGAAGCTTTCTAATAATGAAGCTTTTGTAACAAGCACCCTTAGTAGTACAAAAAATAAATACGTCAATAAATGCGAATTTTAAAAGTAATTTCCCTCAGTCTTGTCAAAAAATCATTTTGAAGAAAGATTTAGAAACCATATTCACCACTTCTAAACTCGAAATTAAAACCGAAAAGTCTCTTATGAAAGAAAAATTTGAAGTTCCTGAAAATAGAGAGAAGATTTTTAAAAATAATCTCTCACAAAATGATTACAAAAATGAGTCAATATTTGAGAGAAATGAGTTTAAAGATATAAAAGATAAAGGTTTAAGAAACCATATAGATTTAGTTCAAAATTCAAATACAGAAAATAAAAAAAAAATTGAACTTATCCATAGGTAAAAATTCTTTTAAAGAAAATAAAGACAAAAATCAAAGTAAGAGAGAATCTGTTAGAGTTAAAGAAAGTGGAAATAAGGTTCAAAAAAGAAACAAAAAACTTGAAAACAAAATACTTTGTGAAACAAAGTTGAGAAAGAGGCAGGAAAACAAAGGTACATTTCACAAAAAGAAATTCTACTATCAAAATAAAGAACGGTCAAAAAAGGTGCTCAAGCGTGCCAAACATGAAGGAAAGAAAGGTGAAAACAAAATACAAGATAAAAATCTTGAAAAATACCAATTTGTATAAAGAAAGTGTATAAAGAAAGTTTAAAGAAGGATAGAATTAGATTCTATATTTTAATAGCTCAAAGAATGTTGCATTTAGGTTTTATATTTGAATATGTTTTAAGTGAATTTTAAGAATCTTTTTGACCATGAAGAAATAAACTTTCATAATTTTAAGGGTAAAAGGAAAAAGAAACTTTTATATATTTTTTTGCTTTCTTATTATATAGAATTGAAAAGTTAAAAAAAATATTTAACATTTCAATGAGAAAGGAAGTGTTAAAAGTGTTGCAACACATTAAAGTCATAGCAGTGCATGCGTTGAATGAAAGCGACTTTGCGTCACTTGCAACTAATATTTCATGAGTACAGGTCACGTATTTTGTGACAAAGAAATAACATAAATTTAGAGCTAATTTTATCATGTAGTATAACAAATAAAGGACAATCAAATCAGTGAAGGCTAATACGAGGCAATAAATAAGGTATTTATCACTTTTTATTGTGTCAAATATTAGTAAATTTGTGTGCAAATCATCGAGTACATTTTTATTGTAAATTTAGTAAAATGATTGTTTATGTAAAATATGTTATTATTCTTTTGTTTGTTTTTTTTAGATATAGAATTGTATAATACAGTATTGTTTCATGTATGTTTTCAGAACGATGAATTACCAATAAATTATTTTTGGGAAAGCCCCCGTATCCATTTATTCCCCTCATGACCCGAACTTACTTGGGAGTCAATTATGTCTGTCGGAATTGTGAACTCCGCTTTATGAAAAAAGAAAGTGGAGAATCATTGAGCAATATTAAAATTTTAATAAAGGAGATTAAAGACGAAAGTTTTATTATGTTTATAGAAGAAAGTAAAGGTGAAAGTAAAAATAGAAAGTTTCTAGAAGACAACTTTATAAAACTGAACCTACCCTATAAATTTTTTAAAGATAACATTTACATTGGTTTGCAACAAGTAAAAGATGAAAGTATAAAGAAAGGTATAAATGAAATCGAAATGATTCTTGAAGAAGATATAGTAAAAGTTAAAAATACAGTACAAATAATTTATGATATATTGGGTATATCAGATAAAGATAAAGCTGTAGAAAAAGAAAGGAACATAGAGAAAAATAGTTCTACTAAAATAGTAGATAAGAAAGAAAAAAATGAGAAGGATAAACTACAAACTGAGTTTAAATTTGAAGTAAAATCAGGAATAAAAAATGTACAGTCAAAAGACATACTTTCTAAAGTGGAAATCAAAGGCCATGTAGAATCGATTCAAACAAAAAAAGAAGTTTCTAAAGATGGGTCAAATTTTAGAAATTTGAGAAATAATGGACCTATTCTTAATGAAAGTGTGAAAAGTTTGAATCCGGAATCTATACCTTTGAAAAATTTGAGTAACATCTTATTAACCACTAACAAGATATTGACCAATTCTGCTGTTAAAATAAAGAAAGAAGCAAGAGGCATAGAGATGAAGATATGGAAATGAAACTTTCTAAAAATGAAGCTTTGGTAACCAGCACCCTTAGTAGTACAAAAAATAAATACGTTCATAATGGGGAATTTTAAAAGTAATTTCCCTCAGTCTTGTCAAAAAATCATTTTAAAGAAAGATTTAGAAACCATATTCACCACTTCTAAACTCGAAATTAAAACAGAAAAGTCTCTTGTGAAAGAAAAATAAGAAGTTCCTGAAAATAGAGAGGAGATTCTTAAAAATAATCTCTCACAAAATGATTACAAAAATGAGTCAATATTTGAGAGAAATGAGTTTAAAGATATAAAAGATAAAGGTTTAAGAAACCATATAGATTTAGTTCAAAATTCAAATACAGAAAATAAAAAAAAAATTGAACTTATCCATAGGTAAAAATTCTTTTAAAGAAAATAAAGACAAAAATCAAAGTAAGAGAGAATCTGTTAGAGTTAAAGAAAGTGGAAATAAGGTTCAAAAAAGAAACAAAAAACTTGAAAACAAAATACTTTGTGAAACAAAGTTGAGAAAGAGGCAGGAAAACAAAGGTACATTTCACAAAAAGAAATTCTACTATCAAAATAAAGAACGGTCAAAAAAGGTGCTCAAGCGTGCCAAACATGAAGGAAAGAAAGGTGAAAACAAAATACAAGATAAAAATCTTGAAAAATACCAATTTGTATAAAGAAAGTGTATAAAGAAAGTTTAAAGAAGGATAGAATTAGATTCTATATTTTAATAGCTCAAAGAATGTTGCATTTAGGTTTTATATTTGAATATGTTTTAAGTGAATTTTGAGAATCTTTTTGACCATGAAGAAATAAACTTTCATAATTTTAAGGGTAAAAGGAAAAAGAAACTTTTATATATTTTTTTGCTTTCTTATTATATAGAATTGAAAAGTTAAAAAAAATATTTAACATTTCAATGAGAAAGGAAGTGTTAAAAGTGTTGCAACACATTAAAGTCATAGCAGTGCATGCGTTGAATGAAAGCGACTTTGCGTCACTTGCAACTAATATTTCATGAGTACAGGTCACGTATTTTGTGACAAAGAAATAACATAAATTTAGAGCTAATTTTATCATGTAGTATAACAAATAAAGGACAATCAAATCAGTGAAGGCTAATACGAGGCAATAAATAAGGTATTTATCACTTTTTATTGCATCAAATATTAGTAAATTTGTGTGCAAATCATCGAGTACATTTTTATTGTAAATTTAGTAAAATGATTGTTTATGTAAAATATGTTATTATTCTTTTGTTTGTTTTTTTTAGATATAGAATTGTATAATACAGTATTGTTTCATGTATGTTTTCAGAACGATGTATTACCAATAAATTATTTTTTGGAAAGCCCCCGTATCCATTTATTCCCCTCATGACCCGAACTTACTTGGGAGTCAATTATGTCTGTCGGAATTGTGAACTCCGCTTTATGAAAAAAGAAAGTAGAGAATCATTGAGCAAAATTAAAAATTTAATAAAGGAGATTAAAGACAAAAGTTTTAATAAGTTTATAGAAGAAAGTAAAGGTGAAAGCAAAAATAGAAAGTTTCTAGAAGACAACTTTATAAAACTGAACCTACCCTATAAAATTTTTAAAGGTAACATTTACATTGGTTTGCAACAAGTAAAAGATGAAAGTATAAAGAAAGGTATAAATGAAATCGAAATGATTCTTGAAGAAGATATATAGTAAAAGTTAAAAATACAGTACAAATAATTTATGATATCTTAGGTATTTCAGATAAAGATAAAGCTGTAGAAAAGAAAGGAACATAGAGAAAAATTGTTCTGCTAAAATAGTAGATAAGAAAGAAAAAAATGAGAAGGATAAACTACAAACTGAGTTTAAATTTGAAGTAAAACCAGGAATAAAAAATGCAGAGTCAAAAGACATACTTTCTAAAGTGGAAATCAAAGGCCATGTAGAATCGATTCAATGAAACAAAGAAGTTTCTAGAGATGGGTCAAATTTTAAAA
>JABUQX010034025.1:20000-22500 GCA_015478945.1 Trachelipus rathkii | reverse complement strand
ATCCAAACACTGAGGTGTACTATTTTGGGCGCTTCAATTTTACGCAACACTGAAATTGTTGGATCCTCTTCATACTGATTCAGGATGGAGGAGGCCAAATCATTCAAGCAACTCAATCGACCCAAGAGAAACTAATTAGGGAGGCTAACCCTCATTCCTGAAGTTATAACCAATTCCCTTGAAACAGACACTAATTACTACATATTAACACACTAGAATCAACTACTCTCAAATATAAATACCACCTTCGAACTCAAAACTATTGGTATATAATCTGGAACCACAAGTCTTAAATCTCCTATAAATCAGATAATTACTTAATTCTTGAATAGCTCCATCCTGCCCAATCATATACTTCTGGCACTTTTTAGGTGGGCCATATTGTGGCCTTTGCGTTCGCTTCTATGTCAACTATAACTGGAGTGACTACTTTGACACTGTTAGACACTTCAGTTCTGCTGATAAGGTGGGAATCGTAAATCGTTAGGCGAATGAGCAGGTCATTCTTTCTTTGGGATAAATCTTTCTCACCTTAAAATTCAGGGCTCGATCGTGTTTGTTCTCGGGCCATTCAAGCTAGAGTCAGTGCGTATCGAGAGTGGAAAAATTCTAGTTCTCCTATCACTTTCGTTAAATTTTCATTCATGTTCGAAAGTCGATTGCAGAGATAAACTATTCGACGACAAAAGCGGAATTTCATTAAAAGGAAAGTGCGCTGACTTTGATTCCTGCCTACTGAAATCTTTAATGGTCTCTTTGGCAAAAGCATCTCTAACAACGTCTGTAAAATTCTGCCTTTCCTTCCTTCTTATTTCTTCTTTACGGTTTCGTTGCTAATACTACAACTTTGGCCTCTTATTTTCCTTTTAATCAACCCTGTATGACTTCTGGTAAGCTTCCCTCCTTCTTCTCCCATCTCGAGTGTCCCATGCCTTTACCTGTGATTACATTTGATCAGGTTCATGGGCACCTGAAGTCTATTAACGCTAGGAGAGCGAGCGTCCCGGATGGCATTCCTACCGGAGTGTTGAGCAAGTGTACTTCTGAGCTGCATTCATCCACGCTTTTTGAAATCTTTCTCAACTATCATTTCTTGGGTCATCTGGAATCTCATTTCCCTCATCTCGATCGCCATTACGGGTTTCGGCACTTGAGGTCTACTGGTGATATACTTTTCAATCTAACCGATTTAGGATTTCTCGACCTTAGGGACTATGGGAAGACATGTGTGGTGGCGTTTGACATATCCTTGACATTTGACTGGGTATAGCAAGCGTTTTGCTACTTTCCAAAGTCCTCCTCTTTGGGCTTCTCTTCTCTTTGCTTACTATCTAGCTTTCTTTCAAATCGACCAATATCGGCTATTATTGATGGGGCGACTTCTTCTTCCTTTTCTGTAAATAGTGGTGTTCTCAGGGTTCTTGTCCTTATTCCATACTTGTTCATTAAATTTTAAATAATGATCTCATCTGCTCATCTAACCCTATTCATTCACATGCCGATGAATTGACCCTCCGTTCTTCAACTCATTTCAAATTTGTTCACTCTTTTGCTTGTAGAATTGTCTCTTGTCTTAATCTTTCTGAAACTCGTTAGAGCACTCAGGCACCTGTTGTGTTTCGGTTAAGAACAAGAGATGAAGTGAAAAGAAGAGAGGAAGAGAGGAAAGAGGAAGAGTGGAAGAGAGGAAGAGTGGAAGAGAGGAAGAGAGGAAAAGAGGAAGAGAGGAAAGAGGAAGAGAGGAAAGAGGAAGAGAGGAAAAGAGGAAGAGTGGAAGAGAAGAAGAGTGGAAAAGAGGAAGAGAGGAAAAGAGGAAGAGAGGTGGTGTTCGCCAATGTGGAAATTAGAAAAGGGTTGCAGAAATTAATGAAAAGAGAAAACCGCCCATTAGAACAGGTCGGTAATTCAGGGACGACACCAACCTCCACCACCGGAGGTCCTTAACTTCTCAAGTCGTGATGGGGGAAGGGGCAGATGAGAGGCTTTCTTTTATCTTTTGGAAGCCGCCCCTTTTGGCTTTTCCGAGGCCGGTTGTATCGCTACCCAATTAATATTTAGAAAGAAGTGTAATGTAATAGTGTTCATGATGTTTGAATAGAGGAGAGTGTACTCCTGTGTAGCAAGGGTGTATAGTAAAATAAGAGTTGCGAACCATTGTGCATTGGAGTGCTATGGGGTATTATACCCCAACACACCATAAATTCTCAATGGGGAGTAATCTCATCGCATCGCATTGCATTGCATCACATCGGGTGCGCTGCTCCACTCAGATATAAATATATATATATATATATATATATATATATTATATATATATATATATATATATATATATATATATATATATATATATATATATATATATATATATATATATATATATATATATATGAGAGAGAGAGAGAGAATATTTGATTTTTTTTTATTTAAACAGAAATAGGGTTAGTTTATCTTATTACAATAATTTTAATGTCTAGTCCCACAGATTGTTAATTCTAAA
>JABUQX010034025.1:0-15000 GCA_015478945.1 Trachelipus rathkii | reverse complement strand
GTATGCAGTAAATTTGAAAAGGAAGAACTCAAATAAAAATGGAAATGGTAGCGGTGAAAACGAAGAAGATACCAATAAGTCAACTAAGACTACACAAGAGGCAATCCCTCCTACTTCGCATATTTCGCATGATGAAGAACTCACACCCAGGGGCGCAGCACCTCGACGAGTCAAGATAGGGGTCCAGATTTCGGAGCTAGCGTTTCAGTAGATGAATCACGAAAATGACTTGGTAGACACGTTGGACATTCATCTGTGATTTCGATTGAGAAAAAAAGAAACAGTTACTGAAAGAGTGTTGGATTGCACCTAAGACTATATTTTTTGGAAGATGCTACCCACTTAAAGAGGAAATTCAATTATGTGGTTTGAGACATATTCACATTGGCTGACATATTCTACAGGCGCCTAAAGGGAGCATTTTGCCAAGTTTTGTATTTTATTTCAACCAAATTTAAAGTTTGGTCAGAGGAGTCTAGCTCTTTAATAATAAGAACCTTTCATCAATATAAAGATGTTCATGCGGTTTGTAAGAATACAAACACAGAGTGGCGTAAAATTGTTGTTGAAGCTGCAAGATATCTCCTACAGGACGTGGCGGTAGACATCCACAATTAATCGCAGATTCCTAAGAAAATCATGAAGATAAATATAAATAATCTTATCCCAATAATAGATGCCAGAAATAGTCATTGAAAATCCCATTTTGAAAAGGAAAAAAATTCACTGCAATTCATTCAGATTCAGAATGAGATCATTCTCTATGTGGTACTACTATAAAGGAAAGCAAATCGTTAATAAGGTAAAGGAAGCGTGCGCGTATAGCTTACTAGCAGATGAAACCGCTGATATTTCTGGAATTTATTGGCTTTGTAGAACTGAAAGCGCTTGACGCAAAAACCATTGCGAAAGCCATTGACGATTTTTCACGACCGAACGAACTGGATCCCGAGGATTTGCGTGGGCTTTGGGTTTTCGATGGCTGTTTCTACGATGTGACAAAAGGAGTTAACCAAGCAATATTGGCGGAAAAAGTATAAAAACAGCATTTTTCTTTCATTGCTTTTCACACAAAGCAAAATCTAGTAGTAAATGATTTGAATCACTAACCAGAAATCCGCAGTACTGTGGAAAATATAAAGGACATTATTTTACGTTTTTTCGCTAGTCGGTCTGAGAAAGAAAATAATGACAAACATCCAGGCTTATGCAGCAGATGGTCTGAACAACCACAAGTCAATCAGAGATTTAAGGAGCCACTTTTGCATGAATGATGCAAGCATTATAAATCCTTTCCATTGAAGGTAATACCGACACAAGAAAAAGCGCTTTTCAGTTGCATTCAGCGGCATGTAAGTCGCCATTCATCATGGCTATGATATTGATAGGCGTAAGTTACTACTGCGATGGTTTCGATGCCAGTTGTACAATAGCTCTCCAATCCAAGACTTGGATATCGTTAAAATCCTCGCAGCACATTGCACATATTGTGGAAATGGTTAGACCATCGGAAAAGATGAAGAAAAAATCACCAATGAAGTGTTAAAAGAAGCTAATCAAATCGACGAGCAACTGGGACTTGATCTGAATATATCACGCATTTTTGGTAGGCAGCAGCACCGCAAGCAACCATCCAGCAACATATCCCACGGAGTTCTGAGAGAAGATCCTTAATAACTCCGTATCTGGATTCTATGACCTCTTCTTTTTGGAATTACGGGTTTTCTACTGAAAATACACCTGCTTATGCATTGCACAATCTTCATCCTTTCCACATGCTACCTAACAATGATGATTAAAGGAAAAGACAGCTTCATTTTATAGTTTTTACCACTTAAAAGGCATAGAAGAAGAGCTAGAACTTTGTACAAAATTTGGAGGGACAAGAAACTGAGTAGTGGAGCTAAAAATATTGTCTCCAAGTCTTAAAGGAGACTGAACCTTTCTTTCCGTCGACGAAAAAGGCTTTGATGATACTACTTGCCCAACCATGCACCACCAGTACAGTAGAACACTCTTTCAGTACTCTGCGAAGGATCAAGACTTGGCTGCAAAGTACTATGGAAGACAGGTTAAACTGACTGGCTTTGATGAGTGAACACCGAAAATTTTGTTTTTTGACAATTATGATTATTTTATTCAAACAGTAGTTTGCGTTGAACCCAAGGAAATTATTTTTTATAATATCAATATTGCAACTGCTCTTTATTGTGAATTTTCCATAATTTCATATTGTATTTGATATTCTATTGTCTTAATAAAAATTTTCCTATTCCCTTCTAAGTCCCCATTCATCCTCCTTTTAAACTGTTCATTTATCTCTTCTTTCCTCCTCCTTATGCACCTTTTAGTATTTTCTTTTCTCTTATAACAACTCCATCGCATATTTCTTTTTGAAACTTTCATCTTTGCTTTTAAGTAAACATTCCCAAACCACGCTTTTTTTACTCTTAACCGCATTGCATCACTCTTCATTCCACCACTCACTGTTAACATTCTTTCTTCCTACTTTAGCACATCCACATACTTCTTTTGCACTGCTAGCAATTGCTTCCTTCATTTGCTCTCAGATTTGTTCAGTTTCAACTTGTTCACATTCAACTGATTTACTTGTGAGCCCTCTTACATACTTATCCTTATTACCTTGTTCACTTAACTTCTCACTTAATTTTACCCACTTACTTCCGTATCACCTTCCACTCCCTACAAGCCTCACTAACTTAATTTTACATAGACAATATAATGATCCGATACATTCCTAAACCCTCATGATTTAACATCAACACATACTTCAACATCTCCTTTTCACCGACACAAAATCAATTATACTTTTCACCTCGATAAACATTCTCTACCTACACCAACTCAGTATACTTATGACAATATTCTTGTGTTTAAAGAAAAGATATTACACTTAACCACATACTCTCTCCTTATAGAGAATCAATCAACCTCCTACTATTTCATTTTCTCCCGACACCACAAAACTACCTGTTATACATTCCCATTTTCGATTTTTGATCCCTATCCAACCATTTTGTCCCCCAACACTATCAATTCCTGAAGCTCTACTCACGTCATCCAAAATCATCAAAGATTATACAACAAAATCGGTACTCTCTCAACGTTTCTTCAGTTGGACCATACGTCACAACCACACATACTTGACCTTTTCAAACTTAAATTTAACCAATTAGAATTCAATGGACTCACACAACAAAGCTACTAAAATTGCTCTATACCCACAATCACTCATCAATAATTGCAACTCTTCTCTCCCTCACATTCTTTCACACAGCACCACACTTTTCAACCAACCACTTATTTATCTTTTTCTCTTTCATCTTCGGTGTTCAGTTACAGTGAGAAAATCAAATTTGCCCTTTCTAAATACATCTATCACCTCTCTAATCTCTCCTCAACATTTATTCCTCTGACATTCATGCACCCATAACGATTCAAACAATTTCGCCGAAAATTAAAAGGCCGTTTACGGCGATCACGACCATCTCCGAGGCATGCATCAGCATTCTGCAAGAGATAGGTGATAGCGGGCAGCCATCTGCAAACTACACACGTCCTTAGTAGCTTCTACGACACGCAGGACATACGATGTGGTTGAATCTTTCTCCCCACCATAGGGAATAGTAGTGGGGATGTCGTAACGTGTTGTCAACGGAAGAGGGGTGTGTACTTTAAGTATGTGTATATGATATGTGGATAAATGGTGGTCAAATATATTATATATAATATTATATAGTTAATATATATATATATATATATAATATATATATATTATCATAATATTATATATATATATATATAATATTATATATATATATCATATATATATATTATTATATATACATTTATTATATATATATATAAATATATATATATATATTATATATATATATATAATATATATAGTATATATATACATAATATATTATATATATATATATATATATATATATATTTATATTATATGATATATATATATATATATATATAACTGCCTTAGAAATTCTTTCATGCCAGAGAAAATGACATATCACACAAACAACACTCACACACAACACACACAAGACACAGCACACACATATATATTATATATATATATATATTATATATATATATATTATAACTATATATATATATATATATATATATATATATATTATATATATATAATATACATATAATATATAATATATATATAGTATATATATATTAATTATATAATACATATATATATATTATAATAATATATATATATTATATATATATATATATATATATATATAATATATAAATATATATATATATATATAGTGTATATATAGTGAATATATATATAATATATATATAGTAATATTATATATATATAATTATATAATATATATTAATAATATATATTTTTTATATATATATGTAATATATAATAATATATATATATTATTATATATATTAATATATATATATATATATATAATATATATGATATATAAATATATATATACTATATAAATATATATAAGATATAATTATATATAGTATATATTATATTATACTATATTATATATATATATATAATATATATATATATATACATATATATTTATATTATATATATATTATATATATATTATATATATTATATTATATATATATATATATATAATATATATATATAAAATACGTAAATGCATGGAAAGATACAAACAAACGCGCATGCCCACGCGCACGCACACACACACATGCGTAAGTAAATTGTCGCGTCATCGCTTAGCCCCGCCCCCGTACAGAAATTATATGTTTTTGCCCAGCCACCACTACATTTTCGATTTCCAAATCTTCTTGCTTAGCCAATGCCCAGACATCAGTGTCACTATGACAAATGATGTCTTCTGTGCAAGGTGCGCGTTCTGCCATTTTTCCTCAAAGAGAATTAAGACATAACTTAACAATGAAACGGAGACCAGGATTGTTTTTGATATTAATCTAATCTTGTTTAACACCTTCTATACTTGCAAAAGCCTCGATAAAAATATCAAGTTTAGGATCTGTGAGACCGGTGATCCCTTCAGGGAACCCTGAAGCCTCAGTTTTCCATTTCAGGAATGCTTTCACGTAGTCCCGACAATGGGTTTGAAAGTCCAGATTTCGAAGATCTTTGTAATCTTCTAGATTTTTTCCACTGCCAATTTTAATTCGGGTGTTGTGTAAACAACCTTAATCTCCCGTTGACTATCAGTGTGAGTACACAAAGTTTCGTATCCTTCTTTAGCACACGTTCGACATAGAGTAAATTATAGTTTTTCTTTATATCTCCCTGGTAAAACAGGAATGTATAAGTTTTGATGAGGTAAAACGCAAACGTAAGCCACCCCGAAATATTTCTCATGCACGTTCACTATGTATTCGGAAATGTTAGGGATTTCACTTCCAAAAAGTTTCTCCGGGATGCCTGTAGGAAACTCTTGATATTTTTGAACCCAAAGGTACAACGATGTGATATCAAAGTAATAAATTTTGGTAGCACTCTCTGTGGGAAGGTAGTAATATACAAATGGCTCTGTATGACCCCTGTGCAAAGCGTCGCCAATAATAAGTCTATGATTGGCAACGTCGTTTCCTATTCTTTTGACAAACGGTTTCAGAAGTTCCGTATCCTCCTCTTCTTCAGGGTCTGCGTGGAGTATTCTTACCGTGCACTCATCTTTCATTTTTTTTCCATTCACATTCCAATACCCTCACAACTTCAAAACCGGCTCTTCTGTATGATTCTTCCTGCAGCATGGTTATTCTATACCTGCGAGACTGGAGACCCTCTATGCTCAAGCTGCCCATCTCACGCTCTGATTGCCGTGCAGATCCAACCATGGAAACAAGTACGCTATGCGTTTCTTTTAAACTGGTCTAGCACCGGGTTCAGACGCTGTCTTATCCATTGCCCTCCATCCCTGTTCATTCCTAGCTTTCAATTGATTGTCTACTTGAACGCTGTCTGAGGGTTAAAAAGCATTCATCATAGGTATATAATCAACAATAGGAACTCTGTGTACCCATCAGAAATGTTTAATGTTTTATTCTTAAAGTTAACACTTCGCTCGACCCCATTCCGTGCATGGGTTTTCCTTTGGCAGTGTATTTCATTGAATTCCTATCCAAAGAATAACCATTCGTAACGAATATATTTTTCTCTCATTGTCGACTAATGTGAGCAACAGTATCAGATTTCATATAATGGGTTTTAAAGACTCTAAAACAAAATGAAACATTAATACAACATTCCGTTAAACCAATCTATTTGAACATTTCAATGAACATCTTTTGGAATTTTTTCAAATTTTGCCGTAAAATGTCGACGTCCTGTACACAATATTTATGCATTCTGCTTAAATGTATACTTCTGTTTTCGAATGAAGCTAATACTCTTGGTAAATTCTCGTTTCCATAGCTGTTCATTCGATCAGTTTCAATAATTCGCAAGCAGGTATTGCAACATAATTTAACATTATCTAGGGTAGAAATCTGTAAACAGGAGAACCTTTAGGCTATAGTCACCATTCAACCATACATTTTGGTAGATTCTTCAATGCACAGGGCATGTATAATAGAGTATCTTTAAATGTTATATTATGCTGAGCTGTCATAGTGATGATCTTTGTACCGTGTTTTACAGGGTTATTGGTAATAACACTAGCACTGGGTCCAGCCAATAATTTACTGAACACGAACTGGGTGTCAAACTTACCCCCATTATGAGCTGCTACTATTATTTCGTCTTTCTGACGTTTTTTGGAAAAACTGAATAAATATCAGGAAGGAAGTAAACTATGGAGAATACAAAGCCAGAATTTGGTTTACCTTAAATGACGGGGCTAGCAACGAATTCCATGTCAACCTTGCCCATAAAGATGTAATGGATAATGATAACTTAGTGTCAACCCTGTGCACCCGACTGGAGAGGGCGTTTCAGTCTGGAGATAAAGCAACATTCAGCGATTTCATCGCCAAAGTCCAGGTAATGCATAACCCTGAAGGGAATGGACCCCTAATACCTGGTCAAATTAAATTTATCCACCCTGGTCTTATCACACGTCATTTATTAACAAGTACGTATGAATTTTTCAAAACTTTGCCGTAAAATGTTTACGTCCTGTACACAATATTTAGTGCATTCTGCTTAAATGTCATATTCTCTGTTTTCGAATGAGCTATACCATTCGGTAAATTCTCGTTTCTCATACTCTTCCATTCGATCAGTTTCTAATAATTTTCTAGCAGGTATCTGGCCAACATAATTTACATTATCTAGGGTAAGAAATCTGTACGGGAAGAACCCTTTAGCTATATCACCTTCAAGCCCCATACATTTTATTAGCTTCTTCAAAGCACAGGGCATGTATAATAGAGTATCTTTAAATGTTGTATTATGCTGAGCTGTCATAGTGATGATCTTTGTACCTCGTTTTACAGGGTTACTGGTAATAATACTAGCACCGGGTCCAGCCAATAATTTACTGAACACGAACTGGGTGTCAAACTTACCCCCATTATGAGCTGCTACTATTATTTCGTCTTTTTGACGTTTTTTGGAAAAGCTGATAAATATTAGATATGGAATTTATGTGACATGGAGTGTATCATTTTTCAGCAGAGATCCAAGTTGAAGATGTTCCTGACGTTTTAGTCCCGCATTTCTTCTCGCACTGTTCATTCTTAGTGTTCTTTTTCGCTGCATTGGTATTAACAGACAGCAATGCTCACAAGTAAGGTACGGTACCATCAACAACTGATTTCGGCTGTCTCCTTTAATCAGTCACTTCGTTGTGGTTATAGCGGTTCAATTCATGAGATAGAGATGTGTGGAGTAAATTTTTCTATTCTCTCATCGATTTTCTTTCTTTTTCACCACAATGTTTTATGAAATATTTATTGAACCGCTTTATTAGTGAGTACTTCTCGTCGCAAACACTCGAGAGTGAGGTTGGAGTGTGATTGTCTTTAATTAGTCAACTATGGTCATTGTATGACACAGCTGAACAAATTTTTGATTTTCCTTACAAACAGAGTTTTTGTTTTGTTTTGCTATGGTCTTACAAAAAATAGGTAAGAGTTACATTTCCCTTGAAAGTTCAGTAACTTTAAAGTAATATATTTTCATCAGACTTCGCCACACAGTATATATTGTTTGAGAGTTGTTAACGATTTATAATTTCACATTTTATTGTGTAGATGTAAAACCATATATTGTCCACAAAAGCTGATAAATGTCTACAAAAAATGTCCCTTTACATTTTTGGATTCACGACTACCATGGTGTGGAGGATCGTTTGGAAGAGGGTAATTAAGATGAGTATTGACGCATCCTCATCCAATTATAGAGTGAGTGGTTTCTCTCGATTTATAAACCACATGCAATTTCATTCTTTATCGTTTCTGAGAAAATATACCTAACATTTTAAAGCCCGTTCTAGTTATAGAAATTTATTGACAGTGTAAATGGTTTTCAAGTTCTCTAATCAGCCGGCACTGATTCGCTAATTTTCTCCTAATTCTACTCACACGTACAAGTGTTAATCATTATTTAGTCTTTTTCGATAACAACTGTTTATTGACAGGTACTAATAAGCTTAAGCCACAACTCCTAATGCGTCGTCAATTCTCTCATCATAACTACTCTCGTTAATTTACAATGGACGTGTGATAAGACCAGGGTGATAAGAGTTTAATTTGAGTTAGGTGATTAGGGTTCTGGTCCATTCCTTTAGGGTTAGCATTATCTGGACTTCGGCGATGAAAATGCTGAACGTTGCTTTATCTCACAGACTAAACTGCCTCTCCAGTCGGTGCCCAGTGGGTTACACCAGTATCACTTATCCATAACATCTTTATGGCAAGGTTGACATGGAATTCGTTGCTGAGCGGCCATCATCTGAACGGTTTACAAGGAATTTGTTTGTATTCTCCATACTTATACTTCCGCTTCTGATATTAAATTTCAGGATGTGTTTCCAAAAAACGTCAGAAAAGACGAGAGAGTATAGTAAGCAGCTCATGATTTGACACCGCAGTAGTCGTCGTTCAAGCTAAATTACTGAACCCGGTGACTTAGTGTTTATTCCAGTAAGAGCCTGAAAACATTTTAAAGCACTCTATTATACCATCCTCGTGCTGTTGAAGAAGCTAGCCACAAAATGTATGGGGCTTTTGAAGTGATGTAGCTACTAAAGGAGGTTTCTTCCCGTATCAGATTTCTTACCCTAGAATATGTAAATTATGTTGGCCAGGGTACAATGCTAGAGAATTATTATTTGAAACATGATCGACATGGAAGTGTGAGAAACGAGAATTTACCGAATGGTCATAGATGCATTCGAAAACAGAGGGGTATGACATTAAAGCAATGCACGAAATGTTGTGTACAGGTCGTCCGACATATTATGGAAAAGTTTTGGAAAAATTCCGAAAGAATGTTTCATCTGAAGTGTTTCAATCAGATTGTTTAAACGGAATGTTTGTACAAATTGACTTCACTGGTTTTAGAGTCTTTAAAAGTCCAATTATATGAAATTGGATACGTGTGCTCCACAATTAGTCGACAGTGAGAGAAAATTATTCTTACGAAGGTATCGTTGTATAGCATTCATGGAGAAGTATAAAGGCCAAAGGATAACCCATGCTCGGAATGGTGGCGAGCGAGTGTTTAATCTTAAGAATAAACATGTACATCCTGATGGGTACACAGAGGTCCCTGTTGTTGATTATACACCTATTGATGGAGATGCCTTTGTAACCCTCAGACAGCTTCAAGTAGACAATCAATTGAAAGCCAGGAATGAACAGAGATGGAGGGCAATGGATAAGACGGCGTCTGAACCCGGTGCTAGACCAGTGGAAAAGAAACGCATAGCGTACTTGTTCCATGGTTGTATCTGGCACGGGCATCAGAGCTGTGAGGATGGCAAGCTTGAGCATAGAGGTGTCTCCAGTCTCGACAGGTATAGAATAACCATGCTGCAGGAAGAATCATACAGAAGAGCCGGTTTTGAAGTTGTGAGGGTATGGGAATGTGAATGGAAAAAATGAAAGATGAGTGCACAGTAAGAATACTCTACGCAGACCCTGAAGAAGAGGAGTATACTGAACTTCTGAAACCGTATGTTAATAGAATAAGTAACGACGTTGCCAATCATAGACTTATTATTGGTGACGGCCTTTGTACGGGGGATCCGTACAGAAGCCATTGTATATTTACTACCAACGCCACAGACGGTGCTACCGAAAATTTATATAGATTTCAACATTGTTGTACCTTTGGGTTCAAAAATATCAAGAGTTTCCTACAAGCATCCAGGAGAAACTTGTTGGAAGTGAAATCCCTAGCATTCCCGAATACATAGCGAACATGCATGAGAAATATTTCGGGGTGGCTTACGTTTGCGTTTTACCTCCTCAAAACTTATACATTCCTGTTTTACCAGGGAGATATAAAAAAAGACTGATATTTTGTTTATGTACTCACACTGATAGTCAACGGGATATTAAATGTGTTTACACAACACCCGAACTAAAATTGACAGTGGAAAAAGGCTACAAGATTACAAAGATCTTCGAAATCTGGACTTTCAAACCCATGGTCGGTTTGTTCACAGACTACATGAAAGCATTCCTCAAATGGAAAACTGAAGCTTCAGGGTTCCCTGAAGGTATCACCGGTCTCACAGATCCTGAACTTGATATTTTCATTGAGGCTTTTGAAAGTATAGAAGGTGTTAAACTAGATAAGAATAACATCAAAAACAATCCTGGTCTCCGTTTCATTGTTAAGTTATGTCTTAATTTTTTTTGGATAAAAATGGCAGAATGCGCAACTTGCACAGAAGATATCATTAGATGTCTAGGCATAGGCTAAGCAAGCCGATTTAGAAATCGAAAATGTAGTGGTGGCTAAGCAAAAACATATAATTTCTGTACGATACACTGCTTATGCGCATAACACTTCAAAGTCTACAATTTTAGCTATCGCAGCGTTCACTACTGCTCATGTAAGAGTCAAACTATACAAACTCCTGGAATCTCTAGGTCAAAGGGTATTATACTGCGATAATGACAGCCGCATCTTTGTAGCCAAAAAAGGTGATCATGTACCAGAAACAGGAAGGTTTCTTGGAGATTTGACAGACGAAATCGGTGGTGGTATTACAGCAGACAGTTTTGTTTGCACTTTCCCTAAATCTTACGCTGTTTGGCTTATAAAACCTAATGGCCCCATCGATCATATTCTGAAAGCCAAGGGATTAACATTGAGTAATATGAGTAGTGATATTATTAATTTTGACAGTATGTTGAAAATAGTGTTAGATAAAGTGGATACGGATGCTGAAAACGAAGTGCGGGAATGGCTTATGGGTGCTGAGGAGTATTACAATGCGATAAAAGATAGTGACCTAACAGCAATTGCAATTAAACAAATGAGGGAAAAAGAAGGAACTCCCACTCTTCATAATATGGTCTTCAATCTAGAAGATTCAGATAAACCGTACGTGGATACAAAGGGTCGATATAGGGAAGTTAAAACTCCTTCAATGACTTTTAGGGCTACCAAGAAAGGTGAGGTATCAATCAGAAAAGGAACAAAGAAGCTGAGAATGACTTCTACAAAGAGGGCTCTTATTATAAACACAGCTCGAACTATACCTTTCGGATACAGAGGTCCTCTTGAACCTATATGATAACAAATCCTATTATATATATATATATATATATATATATATATATATATATATTAATATAAGCTACAGATATATATATATATTATATATATATAATATATATATATATATATATATATATATATATATATATATATATATATATATATATATATATATATATATATATATATTATATTATATATTAATATATATAATATATATATATAGGAATATATAATATATATTATATATATATATATATCTATAATATAATTATTATATATATATAATATATATATTAAATATAATTTTATAGTATATATATAATATATATAATAAATCTATATATATATAATTTATAATATATATAATATATAGTATTATATATATATATTATAATATATATATAAATATATATATTAATATATATATATATATATATATAATATATATTATATATATATATATATATATATAATATATAATATATATATATATATATATATATATATATATATATTATATATATATATACTTATATATATATACCTATATTATATATATATATATAGTAAATATATATATATATATATTTATATATATATATATATATATTATATATATATATATAGTATATATATGATATATATATAGTATATATATAATGAATATATATATAGTTAGATATATATATTAATAATATATATATATCTATATGTATATATATATATATATATTATGTAATATAATGTATATATATACATATATATAGCTATATATAATAATATATAATATATATATAATATGAATATAAATATCTATATATATATATAATATATATATATATATATGATATAATATATCTATAGTATATATATATATATATATATAGTATATATATATATATATATATATATATATATATATATATTTAAAAAATATCCTGTAACTTAAAAACTTTTCGGAATTTCGAAACAAAAATTACACCATGATGTAGAGGAGAAAATTTTCTAACAATTAAATGTATTTCTGGTAAAGGGAGTTTCTTCAACGCTGAATTTAGCAATCCTGAACCAGTTTTCGTCTTTAAAAATAATTTCAATTCATTAATATATTTTTGATTTTCAAGGGTTAAGTTTATTGAATTAGTCTCAAAGAAATTTTCTTTATGCACTTTTCGAGTTGTATTGTAAATATACATTTATTTAAGAGGAAAAAACTTTTTAGGTACATATATAGACTTAAAATTAGCTTGATATCTTCCCTCTCCTGGTGGTAATTTTTTATTTATAACAATGTAACCAAATGGTTCTTTCCAAACAGTTTCGCAATAATTACGAAATTCTTCCAACGTCATATCTTTTGAAATGAAATCATTAAAAATATTAACTAAATCTTTTATAGGCAATGAGAACAATATAAACACATTAGCATTGGATCATATTGTTTGACGAGGAAGTTTAAAATATTTTTGACTAATATAAATAGAGCTTGTATTATTATGTCTTCTTCTTGTATAATAATCTTCAGCTTTACTTTGATTTGAATCATTCATTATATCATCAAATACAAATAAATTTTTCTTCTTGTTGTTAACATCCTTCGGGTCTAGAATTTCGGAAGAATCTTCATAATATTCTACCTTATATTTTGATTTTTTATGCTTTTTAGGTAGATTTCTAATAAATGAATCGATATCACCCCCTCCTTTCCTTTCTCCAATAATTCAAGAACTTCGTTTTTACTATATCCTTTATCAAATCCTGATTTTATTAATTTATATTCTGGCTGGTGTAAAGACTTTCCAAAAACAAATAAATTATTATAATCTAAACACTTATCCATAAGTAACATTCTTAGTAGGAAATTCTTTTTACGGCATCCAGACTCTCCAATAATTAGAGCTCTACAGTTAGGAGATGGTAATAAGAAATGTTCTTGATTATTTCTGCTATTCTCATCTTTACAATGGATATAAATGTTTTCCATGATTTATTATAGAAGAAAAAATAATTGTACTTTCTTGAAAAAAAATTTCAAAGGAACCCATCCAAAATCATACACGTGTCATATAAAAAAAATATTTTCCATTATTTATTATAGAGAAAAAAAATTGTATTTTTCTAAAAAGGATAAACGTTACATTTTTACGTAATGTATGCCCCCCCGTACGGGGGGGCGCTCGTAAATTTTTAACATTCGAGTATAACAACGATCTTAAAATTATTAGTTTTAATGTCATTGCCACGAGCGCCCCCCCGTACGGGGGGGCACACAAATTTTGGTATATTAATTTAGGGTATAATAAAAATAATATATTATATTATCTATATTATTAATTTATATAAATATATATATATATATATTATATTATATATATATATAAATATATATAACATATAAAATAAGTATTTTAATATATATATATAATATTAACAAAAATGGTGAGCGTTTCACCAGCCCCCTTTTTTGTGAATAAATTACAAAACGAAATATAATTTTTTTATTCACATAAATTTCAATTTTTTAATTCATTCACCGTAAATTTTTTAAGATTAAATTTTTACATAAATAAATAACGTATAAAATAAGTATTTTAATATACGTGTCAGTTAAAGCCTTAAAATTCCGCACCAAGTTTTTTTTTAATCAATCCAATTAGCAATTATAATTTCTACGGCGACAATTTCCCCGTGTTTTCTTTAATGCGTCGCTTTTTAATATTTTTTTTTAAAGGGTTTGGCAGGTTTCACCACCCCTTTATCTTATTCATCAGTATGCTATTTTTATGTCTTCATAATTTTTGCAACATTTATTTATGTTTTTAAATTTTTTCTTACTCTAACTTACATTTAAACATATTTTTTATATTTTTTAATTTTTCCTTAAATCTCTTTTACTACAAGGTAATCTATTGTTAGAGCTACAACTTATTCTAATAATTCCTAACTAATGTGTTTACTTATTTTCCCTATATATATCCGTTTATATCATTTCTCGATAATGCTATATTTCTTGTGAATAAAAAAAAAAGTAAATACAAAATTTTCCAACTGGTTTCTTTTTTTTAACTTTCCCGGGTAGATTTAAAATTTAGTTTTTTCCCTATATTAGAGTTTCTTCCTTAAATATGCTTTTTATAGTCATCAATGTGTAATCGTTTGATTGATAACGCTTTTCTTTACTCCCTTAACTTTTTTAATTTCTTCTTTCTAAACTGTTTTATAGCATATAATTTTGCTCTTAGTCCTGCAAATTCTGTTATCAGTTTTCC
>JABUQX010034024.1:0-20000 GCA_015478945.1 Trachelipus rathkii | reverse complement strand
TCATAATGTAAATCAACAGGTTTTTAAAAGGACATTGAATCAACTGTGTCTCAGTTTCTCACAGTTGGATGAGCGACCGATGTAAAAGTGACATCGACTCAGTGACTGGATAGTATGAGCAGAATGGTATTTGAAGATTTTTTTTTATAAAGAGAATTGTTAGTGTGATTTCATTAAAAGGGAAAGAACTCGAGGTGTGAATTTTTCAAGGGTTCAAAAAGAGCATGTGATAAGATTCAGTTGCCTATAAGAAAACCTATGCAATTACCACAACGCAGGCTCCTGCGAGAGCTGGTGCATTCAAGGATCAGAGCTTTATTAAGAAAGATTGAGGACGTTTCCAAACTTTTATCATTGCATCAATTCGATCAAGCAGAGTTTTAGCCAGAAGAGAACTTAATACGAAAGACTGTATGCGATATACTTTTTTAAAATCGTCAAATATCCATTCTAAGAGGTAAATCCCTGCAAAGGCTCCTCTTTAAATTACACTTGGAAGAGAGTGAACAAGATTTGCTTTTGCATACGGATGTTAGGTGGCTTAGTCGTAGTAATTTTTGCAAAGGTTTCGCGAACTTGTTAAAATGTCGACACATATTTCTTACAGTAAATAAAAATATATCCTCAATATACAAAGGAGATGGTTTTGTAATTGGCAGAATAGAGCAAAAATTTAAAGGAACGCTAAGTTCACTGAACTTGGAATCATAGCATAAAAAATTAAGCAATTGATAATATGATGAGTTCCGTTACTGCTCTCAAGAAATCAAGCAATGCCATTGATCAGAAATTGAAAAAACAAGCAATTTGTAGATTTTTCAGACATTCAAAGATCACCGTGCAAAAACATCTCACATTAATTTTCAACTTTGAAAAATATGTTGCAGACATCCGTGCTGTTCTTCATATTTTTGAAATCTGATTTAATGATTTCTCCAAATTCGAAAAGTTGATTCATTTTGTCATTTTTCCATTCAACGAGCGCAAAAAGCAAAATTCATCTCAAGTAAACTTCCTAAGTTGTTTAAATTGGATAAAGTTACAGTGGAAGATGAAAGAATAAGCTTGCGATCTGACATATTTATAAAAGTTGTCTTCAGAAAGTGATTTTTGGAACCTTGTTTGTAAGGAGAAATATCCTAATTTAACAAAATGTAGCCAATATTTAAATTCTTGCTTTGGATTCACATATCTGTGTGAATCATCATTTCCATATTTAAAATTTTTGGAAACTAAACAAAGGTCAATTTTAAATGGCGAACATACAGCTGACTGCTTACAATTTACATTGTCAACTTTTATACCAGTCTTTAAAGCTTTGGTTTTGAGCATGCATACCCAAACGTCACAAATTCAATTCAAAAAGTATAAAGGTAAGTGTTATATAATATATATTATATAATATATATATTATAATATATATTAATATATATATATATATAAATATTAGTATATATATATATATATATATTATATATATATATATCTATATATATATATACTATTATATATAATTTTTATACTTGTTATATATAATTTATATAAAATATATATTTATATAATAATATATATATATTATATATATATATATATATATATATATATATATATATATATATATATAGTATATAATAATATATATATATATATATATATATATATAATATATTATAATATATATAATATATATATATATTGGTCAGCATCCCGAAGAGTTCGGGCATGTAACTAGAAAACTATACGCTACACGAAAATAAATATCTTTATTAATCAGGAGAATTTTTACCGCAGAAATTTAAAAAAAAATAAAAAAAAATAACGCTTTTTAAAAATATTAAAATTGGAAAAATGTTGAAAGAAGTTAGTTTTTGCAAATTCGAAGCTGCCGCATTACTCCGAAGTAGCACGCAAAGGTTGGCCAAATGTTGAATTTTTTTATTTAAAACTAAACGAATACCCACGGATAAAACAAGAAACGATGGATTAGAGTAGGGGTTTCACGGCCTACCGGCGCGGACGACGTAATTCCTCATAAGGGGACCTTCATCGCCCCCCTCTGTCCCTTCGTCGGCTCGAACCCCCTAAAAAGGATATAAAAAGAAGAAAATAACATTTTCTCCAAAGCGTAAAAATAAAATGGTATTTGGCCCCTTTTGCTCTCGAGAAGTAATTCAGGTTTCAAGGTCAACTCAAAGCGTACAATTGCACAGGTGTAAGAATTTTACTTAATATTTAAGTTGTTATTAATAAATATTAGAATAAAATATTTTTTTTTTTTTTAAGTTTCTTCGATGAAATTCCTTGCTGAAATCAAAAATGTTATTTATTTTCCTGTAGATGTTATACTTTTCAAGTTACATGCCTGAACTCTTCGGGATGCTGGCCTACATGGGCGTCCGCACATAGGGGCAAGGAGGGGCACTTGCCCCCCCCTGGAATTCGGGATCTGAATTTTTTAAATTATATATATTAATATATATATATATAAATTTATATATTTATATATATTATATAATATATATATATACAAAATCTATGTCTCAATATAAATAAAAAGAGATATATAATATATATATTAGCTGTCATCAGTGGGACATTTAGACTTTTTCTTGGAAAAAATTCTGTCTAAGTTCAAAAAAAATTTTTAAGTTCAGAAAAAGTAAGTTTTAGTTTTTTAGAAATTATTTAGTGGCAAGCTTCTGCATAATTCCAGAAGCTTGCCACTAATGAATATTTAAGACGTTAATTACTTTTCTCGAGCTTAGAAATGTTAATTGAACTAGAATTTATTTCAGAAAAACAGTCACAGTACATATCTACAAATATTCCATAATATACTGATATATATATATATTATATATATATATTAATAATATAAATATATACTATATATATATAATATAGATATATATATAATATATATATATAATATATATATATATATATTATATATATATTATATATATATATATATATATAGTATTATATACAATATATATATATCCCAGCATCCCCCTAACCAATTCTTAAACACGCTTGACTTATGCTTCACCACTTGCTCCTCCTCGTTATAATTACACCATTTTCCCTCCTATAGGTAAGTCTCACCACAATCTTGTAGCATTCTAAAAGTATAACAACTTCATTCACAATACAGGCTGCCGCCTGCCTAAGCAACTTTCTGCACTTTAATTGCGGACTAACTGGGAATGCATTGGTCGCTTTTTAGCAAAGAAATTTTATTTCGCTGGAATGAATCATGTTTTTTTTCCGGAGACCGCCTTCTGCTTTGTTGAAAAGATAGGGCCGTTGATCACGGATGGAATGAATCGGTATTCATTCCATCTTCACGATAAATCGTTTTCTCTTCCTAATCTATGGTTTGGTGGCTCTTGTTCTTGTGCCATCCAGGAGCGTGACATTGCGTAAAGGGCTTGGAAGAACTCTCGTATAATCTCCTATACCTAACTAATTTCCTATCCTTGCCCGAAATCGAATGCCAGGGATATTATTCGACTCCTGCCAAAGCGTTTTTACCACTAAAGTAAGTGTGCTTGCTCTTCTTGATTCTCCTTCTGATAAAAATTTCTGGCCCTTGCCAAAAAAACATCTCAAATAACTTCTGTAAATCTTCCTTTCCCCTCTTATCCTTTCTGACGGTTCTGTTGCTAACACTCCGTCTCTGAAAAGGCTAATTCTCTTTGGCTTACTTTTTTCATCTAATTGCTCCATGGACTATTCCGTTTCCCTCCTCCTACTCCATTCCCCTCTCATGTGTCTAGATGTCTCTACCTGTTCGATTATCATGATCCGAGTACATGAGATACTTAAGATCTAATGAAAGTTCGAAGGCCAGATGGCCAGATGTCATTCCTCTCGTGTTTTGAGGGATTGTGCTTCTGAGCTGGCGCCTGTCCTCGTTCAATTCTACTCCCCTATGCCCTAAATAATAATACTTCTGTCCTCAATGCTGGAAGCGCACTTTTATTCAGCCAATCAAAAAAAGGTAGCCGCCTGATCTTCTAACTATCGACCTGTTGCCTAACTTGTATTCTGTATAAAATGTTTGAAATTAAACTATAATTAACTCTCATTTCCTCGTCATATAGAATCTCATTTCCTTCTTTTCAGATCGTCAGTCTGGCTTTCGACGTTCGAGATCAACTGGTGATATCCTTTCCTATTCATTGATCTTATTTGTCTCTACCCTTAAGGATCATGTGAGTTTGTGTGGTAGCGCTTGACATATCTAAAAGCTTTCGGAACAGGTTTGGCATGCGTCGCTACTCTCTAAGCTACATTCCTTTGGATTTCCTCCTTCTTGTCTAGGTTTTCTTTCAGATTCGTTCCATTTCAGCTCTTGTTTATGGAGCAACCTCTTCGTCGCTTTCTGATTAGATTGTGATGTTCCTCAGAATCTGTTTTGATCTCCAACTTTATACCAACTTTTTATCAACAGATCATCTTAAGCCTGCACTATCTAACTCTGTTCATTCTGTATGCCGATGACTCAACTCTCCATTCTTTCACTCAATTTTAATTGTGCTCTTCGTTTGTATCTAGAGTGGTTGCCTCTCGTCTTGCTTACAGCCTTTCTGATTCAATTCTTTGCCGATTTTGGTCCGGAATTTCTCAGTGGAGCGTAACCGTTAATCATGTGAAGTTCAACTCTTTGAAACTCAACTTCTTCATATCTCCCTCTTTAAAATACTTCCCAACTCTACTTTATCCCATTTGCGGCTCTAATTGTCTTTAATCGTAAACAACATAACATTCTAAGGACTAAATCAAAATTACGTGAATTGTCTTGGAGACCCCACATCACATCGGCTGCTATAATGGCCTCAAATAAGCTGTGGATTCTGTTCAGATTGGCGTGAAATTTTTTTCTTCTGCTCAAATACTCCAGTTATATAAAGGTGTTATTCGCCCCTGTATGGAATTTACCTGTTCCCACATTGGGGTGGATCCGGTTCCCACCCTTCCTTTTGCGATAGAGTTGAAAGCTAAGGCAAAAGAGGCTTATAACTGTCCATCATTACTCTGATCACTTTCTGTTGGACGTCGATATGAACATATATTGGACCCATGTCCTTATCTCTTTTCTATTAGGATATTAAAACGGCAGGTGCTCGAGAGAATGGACCTCTCGATCCACCACAGCGTCGCCCTCGTAACACAAGAGTGTTCAATCTGTTCTAACATGAAAATTGTGTGAATATTGGAACTTAAGGATCACTCGTTGTGGTACCTTCTTCTTTCCCAGCCACATCTGTTTTGTGAAACTTCCTTGCCTTCTTTATTTTCCCCGCAATATTCAATCTTCCTCTATTTAAGTCCCACGTCTGGGCCCACCTTGAAGAATTGCGCTAAGGTAATGGACAAGGGTGGGTTTACTTACATTATTTTAAATTTGTTTTGTCTTTATGTAATTTTTTTTTAAATTATTATTTTTTATTTTTATTGCCCCTCCTTTTTTGAATAGGGCAATGCCCGTGAGTGGTGGTATCATGTATATATATATTATTATATAAAATACGCTTTCTAATCCTGTGTTTTCAGTGCGTGTAGTCATTGTTTAGGCGTTTTTCATTTTTTCCAAACCTAATTTTTTGAAATTTTTTATATCAACTTCTACAATTTTCTTTCGAAAATGATTAAGTTCAAACCTTCAAAATTACGCAGAAGGTAGCAGTCTATTAGCGAAAACACAAAATCTACAAAAAGTTGTTATGATTTTTGGAAAATTGTGCTCGGCAATTGGAAATAAAAAAAGTGGATTATGAATTTTCACATTGCTGAGCACAAATTTTTTAAAAAACATCAAAATAATATATCTCTGTGATTTTGCCGTGCGTATAGACCCATATAGATATTTTTTCTAATATATTTCAAGTTTGAAGCAAATTTCAAAAAAAAAAAAAAAGAAGATGATAACAACATGTTATTAATCTCTTACCTAATTATATTTTTCGTCTAAACTGTATACTTTATTCGGATAAGGTTTAGAGAGTGAATAGAAATTACAAGAAAAAAACACCCATTTTTGAGTATTTTATAGGGTTAAAACAAAAAAAAAAAAAAACTCGGTTTGCTTTTTTTTTTTCCCCATCAAAATTTGCCTGAAAATAGAATTTTTTTGTCCATTTTTTTGTGGGCTTAAACCTAAAATGGAGTCCCAAATATTCCCAAATATTGGATCTAGCCCTAAATACGTTTTCCAGTCGCCTTAATGTCGAAGCGTTCTTTCTACTGTTGGGGTGGATACAGGCAATACTGCTTAGATATCAGGAGAGTAGCAATGTTAGAAACCTCCTCTTGTCACACTTAACCAAAGTACCGATCGCAGTTTTTGGTTCTTCATTTTCTATAGCAGCTATTTACGCTGCAGAGAGCACTCTCCTTTTAGTGTATCCTCGTGAGGTCTGGAAGGTCGTCTTTATAAAAGAGGATGCTTTTTTTCACTATGCTTATAAGAAGGTACATTGCACTTCTGATAAAATATATGATAGTGGTTTATGCGAGAGAAATCGATCAGTTAACAACGAAAAATCAGATCATCAAAATAAAGTGTATAAAAGACATGAGAGCGGAATGTGTTCCGGCTTGAAGTAGCACATTTACAACGATGTTTCTGAACTTCGTAGTTCCAATTTGCAAATTTTTAATTTTTTCAAGTACCTAAGCTGTCGCATACATCTTTAGCTTGTGTGAATATGGTTTTAAACGCTTGTCTGCATCTTTGCTATCTGACCTACTAGGCTATAAGTTTTTTTTCTTTCTTTTCCACTACGTTGTTCTTATTGCATGCAATGTTCCAAATGGACACTCTATAAACCTGCTTTGACAAGGTTGCTGAGGGTTATTTCAAGAAATTTACTAAAACAGATAATGTTATTATAAATTCAAATTACTGATGAAATTTAACAATGAAGAGCTTTCTGTGATATTCACAGGCAATTCTGTTTATTCTGTCCTCCAATGATACAAGTATTGGCTCAAAAGTCTCTTTAAAAGGGAACCGCGTCATGCCGTTCACACCATCTGGTCGCGCACATCTTTTTGATCCTCTTGTTATTTGGCTTACTAGAAAACTTTTTTCAATTTTATCTTCTAGAAGTTTGGCGCTTCGGACTCGAATCGAAAAAATGTGCAATTTCAAGAAATGAATCCTAAGACGTTTTGAATTGCCTGAAATTTTAGAAGAGTCTGAGAGACATAATTTAAACAATGTGCTACAATTTGTGTATAGAGCTTTAGGATTAACTCACTTGCCGAAAACAGATTTGCACCTGCCCGACATTTGTCCTCCGTCATGGAAAGAGCTCCACCATATCCTTGGCCCCCTTCTTAAAACTTTCGAGTGTTTTTCTGCTTTTTAAACCCAAAGTAGCCGAGTCTCTTCAAAATTATATTTCCCAATGCTTCTTTCCCTGAGATATCTTAAACCGGAACAAATGATTAAAAAATCCTCTCTCCTTTAAATAAAAGGACGTATCACCTCCATTCACCACCAATCGCGTTTACCTTTACAACAAAATGTGAAAACTGATCTTGTTTGGGAAATATCTGTTTGTCATCATGCTCATGCTGAAAAAAAAATTTTTTTTTTTATTAAACTCTTAGCCTTAATTTATCGGACCAAGAAGAGATTGTTATTTTTGATTTCATCTAACATATCATCGACTCGATATACATTGATTTTTTGGACGATACTAGAAGTAATGTGGTACATTTCCTGTTGTGAAAACCGCTGGTCACCTCCATTTGCTTCGAAAACCTAAGGAAGGCTTCTAAAATTTCCGTCATTTTCAGCTGGGGTTGATAATTCAATACGTCGAAACTTGTAAAATAGAAATAACTCAAGTATATAATATATATATATAGTATCACTATATTAAGCCTATCCTTTTTATTTAAAATTTGTAACTTTTTAAAAAAGTATATAATATTACTCACTTTTATATATAGTATAATAACTCATGCCATATAAACGCCAAAGTTCAGCCACAGAGTCACAAGCAGCAAAACCTTAAATTATCTATATTTGTTGAGTCGTTATAGTGTTCCTCACACAAGAATAATTCTTGCCAGGCTCTATAATCCTGTGGAAATGTTTTTCTACACCCTATAAAACAGGATATCTTATCATCTTCTAATTATAATAGATAATAATTTATTTAAATAAGAATTTAATAATTGAACTTGTTTAGTTTTTTCAACTATGATTGAGATTAGTGCATTTGTTTCTCTCTCCTGTGCTTTCACGATATATTTTTATTTTTTATACTTTAAATAATATATATATACATCAATATATATATATATATAATATATATATAAATATATTTAATATATATTATATATATAGATATTAATAATGATATATATATATATATATATATATATATATATAATATTTATATATTAATATATATATATATTATGATATAGATATATATATTAATTATAATATATATATATATATTAATATTATATTGATGTGACCGTCGTGCTCAGGGTTGGTAAATGCATTGGAAAACAGCTTGGGTAAGAGAAATGATAAGAGAACAAGAGAAGGGTTGAAAGAAGTACTGTAAATACATATGATGTATTATTGAAGCCATATTTTAATTGTTACAGAATGATTGAAAGAGAATATTTTATACCAACTGAATAAAATATTTTAAAAAAATTATTGATAAAAATATATATTTCGAAAATTAAAATTCAAAATATAAATTAAGTTCACAAATATTATTAAGTTAAACTAGAGGAGCTACCATAAAATTTTCTAATTCCAGTCTTATTATCATGATTTTCACTAAAATAATTCTGTGAAGGAAGAATAAAATTTGGTAATAGTTCTTTTTAAATTATAATTTTGGTTACAAAAAATATATATATATTCTAGGTGATATTTGGTCGAAATTGGATAAAGTTATCAGCGAAGTCAAGGAAAGAAGAAAAGAATTTTCATGCATAAATAATAATAATGATAACGATTGAAGATTAATGAGTTGGATGTTTTCGTCGCGGTCAGATCATTAGTGAAGATCTTCTTCGCGATGTATATAGGGCGACGAGGGCTAGCAACCCGGTACTCTTTTTTTCCATTTGCTTATATTGTCAATATAACGTCTTGGAACCTAAAGCGTTTTGTTATATCTTATGCGTACCTAGAAGCAAGCTTCCTCTTGTAGAGAGCTCTGGATTAGAAGCCTGATGTTTTTGTGAGAGCCTATTTAAGGAGAAGATGTTAGTTTCTGCTGAGGCTTGTTAACCCTACCTGAGAGTGATTTAACTTCTGTAAGGTACGAGCATACCTCAAACCGTATTATAATAATATATATATTATATAGGTTAGTTTGTTTTCTGCTGAAAAAAAATTGCACTGGTCGCGCTCGAGAAATGGCTTCTGGAGAGTTTTCTAGGTTTGGTGAGAACTTTCGGGCCAGAGAGGAGCATCGCTGGAACAACTGGACGCGAAACCGCCTCTCTCCTGGAGTTGTTATATATAATAGAAGTACTCACCCCCAAAATATATACTCCCCTAGTGGCTTCGAGCCTCTAGTCCAAGAGCATACTTTAGTAAGCTTTATTGTGACTATATATAGTAACATTCAGTATAACTACTGACTAGATTAGATAAAATTATTTACTTTGTCTCAAAATTATAGCTTCACAGATTTAATATACATAAAATAATGACCTATATAATACCATATATATATTTTATAGTATTGACCTTCGATTCATCTTATTGCGGCCCTTCTTAAAATATCTTTATAATATTTACAAATTAAATTTATATTTAAATATACTATATAAGTATTAAAACATTTTAAATTGAATGATATATAGAATTTAGATATTTTATATATATTTATTAATAGTTATACTATATATCATAATGATATCATACTCTACCTTCTCTATGACTATAGTAATTATAATATATAGTATGTATATAATACTCTCAGTTATATTATATATATATATATATAGTGATAATATGGTTATTAATGCTATTGTGCGCCCCCCTGGCCGAAAATTATTGCGCGACGCCCTGCTGGCCTATAAATAATATATTAATGAACCACTGTATGGTAATTATCTATTACTTATCTCTTACTCTATCTTACTCTACTAATTCTATAATTAATAATATATATATATTATATATATATTAATATATATATATATATATATATATAATATATATATATTATATATATATATATTATATTATATATATAATATATATATATATAGATATATATATTAATATATTAATAATATATATTATATATATATATATAATATATATATATAATTAATATTTAATATATAATATTAATTAATTTATATTAATATATATATATATTATATATATATATATATATATAACAAATATAATAATTAAACTTATATATATGATATATATATATATATAGCCTATTATATAATACCCAAACCATCCTTATACACCGCTTTCACGGGCAGATTCCCTAATCTAGGAGGGGGGTGATCTTAATTATTTATGATCCGTAACATATAGATATCAAGATGTCCAGAGAGAGAGAGAGCTACATATTACACACGCAAGGGTCGTATCAGTGTGACGAACGTTTGTGTTCTTCGCGCTTAGCTGGCTAGTGCTCTTCACAATAGGTTATAGGCTACGCGTGGGCGGAAGATATGATATTTTTAATAGAGTCACCTATTGTTTCAATGGTAGATAGTGTCAAGGACTTCGCATTAAAATTATACCTGAGTTTCATAAGTTTTATACAGTGATCAGAATTTATATCGGTAGAGTAAGTAACACGTTTTGAAGTAATGTATAACCTTACTCTCAACACTGTACAAAAAATCCAAATATACATATGTTGATTCAATATATATGCCGTATTATAATACTCTTACACAAGAGAGTATAATTTGTACTTTATTTCTCAGAGAATTCGTTTTATCGTTTATTGTATATATATATTATAGATTATGATTGTGCAGGATACTCTCCGCCTCCGTAGTATTATTTCAAAATTACCAAAAGTAAAATCAACTTGTGCTTTAGTATGGTATATATATTATTGAACGTCTATCCAAAATTTGAAATGAGATAATAGAGGTATAAAGTGTATTGAAAAATTCCAAACTATTTGTTATCCAGAATGATCTACTAATATATATCTCGAAATATGCTTTCGAATATAATTATTATTGAGGCCACAGCGATATATAAATATTACAAAATATCGAGGAAGAGGACAAGAAGCCTAATAAGGAGATAATATAAATAAATATAGTACAGATCATGATATATAAATAATTTTTTAGTGAGCGAATATAATATATATATATATATATATATATATAGTGTATATGACGTAATATAGTGAGATGAAGATTTGTAAGAATATTTGAGATATATATAAGTTATTCTATTATTAGTTTCTGGACTATTTTCGATATATAACAAAGGTTATATAATATGTAACTATGATACTCTCTCCGTGTATAAATCATTGTGTGTATATAAAATAGTAACTTCATAGGAAGTTATAGAAAAGGCCACTCAGATATAAATTAATTAAAGCACTAGCATTCTGTTTATTCTCCCATCCCTTGGTAGAAGAGTGAGAAAGAAGAAAGTGTTTTTTAAGCGCTTTTTCATACCTCTATGTTATATAATATCTTTCCGGTGAGTGCACTAAAAGGCGTTGTGGCGATGTGATAGAAGATGCTAAAATCATGAGTATTAACAAGGATCCAAGCACTGAGACTCCAATAGGAGAAAATCGAAGATTTATTTACAAATTTGCGATAAAATTGTAGAAAAATTAATAGCATAAGGATCGTAAATTCCAGACTCACAAACTTAGTCTTTCACAACCTAAATATGAACCTTCATGCGAGAAGAGATGAAGTGCTCTTGACAATTAGCTATTTCTGAGTCTTTGGCAAAAAACCACTCTTACAATGTGATTTTGACACGTGTGGAATTACATTTATTTATTAACAAAATACTCAGAAGTTATATTCTCTCTAACGATTACAACATGAATTGTTATAACATTTCAGGATCTGCGTTATGATATGGGAGCGAAAGAGCTATGATCGACAAAGCAAGCATGCGAGCAAATTATTCAGTAATGACTAGAGAGAAAGATTGCTGAGATCACTAACATGATGGAGACTGAATTGAGGATACATAATTGAGCAGGATGACGGGAGGAATAAAGTGAAGAGAGTGCATTAATTAAAACTTCAAGTAGTACCTGATAATCGTGAGATGCAGCAGAGCTTTTCAAGAGATTTGAGGATTTATGTAAAGAAAGATGTACAATACTAGATGAATTGCATATTGCAGAAACTCAGATGCTAAAAGTGATTCAAACTATGCTATAGAAAGCTTCTTTAATTCTTAATCGTGTACAACCCACCTGTGTATTTCGCTTCACACAATCTTGTCAGCCTTGCCCATTTTGTTGATGGGAAAATATTGCGCTAACTTTTTTTCAATTAGAAGAAGTTCCACAGCGAATGTGGAAAGCAATGCAGATGAACAAAAAGCCTGACAAATGAACCATTGTGTATGTATCGGACGGTTTGAACCTTCTAAATCTTTGTTTTCTTACATCGCCTGCGCGACCGATCAAATCGTATGTCTAAATCAGATTGTGCACAGCAGAGAGTTTAGTATCAAACTTCGATATTTGCCATTTCTGTTAGAAGGAAGTACCGTGCACTTGTTAGTACTGATGAGTAGAAAAACAGACGCGCAGAGACAAAGCGCGAAGAGAGAAGGAATCTGATGACAAGAAATCACGATAGTATATTATGTTCCTAAGTTTCTGATTTACAGGATGAATGAGATGTAGAAGTATGCGATTGAGTTAAATTACTAATTTAGGATTATTATAAATACAGTGAGTAATGAAAATTTGTAAAACAACAGTGTAGTAAAGCACTCGAAAAATTACAACTTTTATAATAGGTGAGATTATATATTAATAAGCTCATAAAGTATTATGTAAGCGAAAGTTTACATAGTCTTTTAAGCATAAAAGTACATAGCGGAATGTTCGACATTTCTTTGCAAATATATAAATAAATGCCAGGAACTGAAGCTACGCTATTAGATGGATAGATAGAGAGCCATAGAAAAGAATGTTTACTAATTATTTTATCATTAAAGGAGTGATAATAATAAAATTTTAGAAATTTGCTCATAGAAGTTAAGATTTATGCACTATTCCTCGGTATAATGTAAATAAATAAATAATGTAATCATGAGTTTCTGGAATTTGATAGTAACTCACGATTGAATTATTCCTAAAAACGTCTTCCTTGTGTAGCAATAAGCAGTATAGAAAACAAATAATATTATTAAGGCAGCCTTTTGTTGTTCTAACTTTCTAATAGTAATGACTAATTATTATAATTTTGTACTATACTTCTAGTTTTTGCATATTGTGAGCTGTGAGATGCTATGGGTTCAGAGCTGATATACGTAGTTATTGAAGATCAATGAATTTTTATGAGCGATCTATAACCTGTATACTTATATGTGTAGAGTATTCTTTTTTTTAGACAAAATTTCATACTAGGTTTAGGTTTATTACATCACATTTAGCTATGTATTTGGCATCTAGAAGGTAATATTGTTTGATATATATGTATGTTTAAGTAGAATGATTATATTACTTGATATATTAGGTATGTAAGCCCAATAGACAGTGAGGGTTATTATTATTAAGTATGAGTATTATAAGTCTAAATGTTTATTAGAAAAAACACATTGTGATATATATTGGGTGATTTGGAATATTCCTCTGTCCTATAGTCTCGGCAATTAGTTCACCTCCGTCCCAATGAAGCTGTGAATAAGTGTGCTATAAGAGGATTTTTGTACACATATCATTCCCTTTTTTCATCTTCCTAATGATTAAAACAAGTTTATCACAATTAGTAAGGTTGAACTTATTTTCCTATGTATTTATAATTGTGTTGTTTTTTAGTTGAGTTGCTTTATATGTAAATTCACTACATAAGACTCCGAATAGGTCATAAAGTAGTAGAGTATATTATTGGAAGTGTAATAAATCATGATAATTATAGTTCCATCGAGCTTCACTTTGCTATTTTAAGAGATCACTAGAGTGAATATATGTTATCTGTTAGATGTAAAGAATGGTCATCGAATAAAGAGTAAGAATTTTAAAAATAGCATATAAAAGTAATAAATAAAATAAATAGTGTTTTGGTAGACAGAATGCGACTTGGAATAACTGACATCCTATTTATTATAAGTTAATGAGAGCTTATGCAGTGAAGTAGAGTAATGATAATAATAATAATAATAATAATGAATAATATATTAGTTTGACATAATAATTGACATCCTGGAAAGAAATATCATATAAGAATAAATTAATATAGAACAAATCAAATTTATAATTCAAAGGAAGTCATAAAATAACTACATAAGAGTTTAAATTTAACATCAATTTTTATACTCATACCCTTTACTCGACATTATGTTGTGACGATAATAATAAATGACCTAGCATTGCCAAATCTGCAATTGAATTATTGTACTATAATTATATGCATATCAGAGTGAATAAAGATAGGTAATACTCATTTAGAGAGTGAAGATGATAGATGAGAGTGAATAATAATTTATATACTCCCGAGAGAGTAATGTCTATTATGAGATGATTAGATTTGAATAATAGATTTGTAAGTAAATGATATTTATCTAACATCACCTGTTTTAAATAATCTGAAATACACTCATATATTGAAAAATACTCCAATGAAGGTGGAATAAGATTTAAGAAGAAGAGATAAAATCTAATATAATAGTAATAAACACATAAAAGACAAACACACAAAAAATACGTTTATAAAGAAAAACAACCTTAAATTTTTTTTTTTAAGAAACAAGTAAAGAAGATAAATAATATAGACAACAGAGGCGCTTGGCGGGCGTGAGAAAAGGTTGCCCAGTTTTCATGAGATGCGATTATTCCTAATAAAATAATGAATAATAATGGTATAATTTTTATTAAAATATATTGTTAGTTTGATTAAAATAATACTAGTGAGCATTATATATATAATATTAAGGTGATAATTGATTATTAATAATTGATTATATATATTAGAATAAAATGAAATAATATAATTATCATATCTAATAATATATATAATAATAAAGTAATTAATGTATTAAATAATATAATTAATGATGAGTTTTCAATATAACTTTTTGATAAATAATTGAGAAAAATAATCCCATAATAAAATAATTTAGCTTGTCGCTTAGAAGAATTAATATAATAAAATATTTAGTATTATTAAAAATTCATAATATTATATGTGATAATAGTACTGTATTTCATACAAAGAAATTATGACATAATTAAAAAATCTGCTTAACTGAAAAAAATTCAGTTAATTAATAATAATGATATTTAAAAATACTATACAAATAATAATATAATTAATATTAATAATAATTAATAATTTAATCAAATATATTAGAATAATATTATATAATAAAATAAATTAAATAATAATAATAAAATAAAACTAATAATTAAAAACGAAGATAAATTAATAATTTAATATAAATAATAATATATTAATTAAATAATAATAATAATAATAATATATATAAATATATCAATTAATATAATTAAATTAATAAATAATAAAATTATATATATTATATATATAATATTATTAATTAATAATTACAATAAGGATAATAATATAATAATTAATGAATAATAATAAAATAAGAAGAATAATAGTAATAATAATCATAATATATTAATAAATATAATTAAAATAATTGAAATTTAGTCAAATATATTAATAATATTTATATAATAAAATATAGCCAAATTAAAACAACTCCCATAGACAGTAATTATATCAAAATAATTCTCAAAAAATAACCCATTGGTAATTTTATTAAATAAATTAATAAACAACATAAAATTTTTATATATATTTGTAATAATTGTGATATTGAATTAATAATAATAATTTTTATAATAATAAATAATAATTGGATAGATTTATATTAATGCATATTCAAAGAATGAGGATTAAATAATACGATTGTATTATATTGATATAATTATAGATTATTATATTAATAAAGAAGTGAGTCATAAATAAATCACTTCATAGTAAAAAATACTTAAAGTAATAAAATTAGAAAATATCTATAATATTAGGCATAATATAATTTATATAAAAATAATATAATCAAATATCCCCACTAATTTTCTAATAATATGATTCTTAAATTAATCATAAATATATTATTTTTTATAATAACTCTAATAAAACTTGAGAGTTTATATAAATATTAATATTATTATATTTTTTGATATAATAAAGTATTATACTAATTAATTACTACATTAAATTTTATATAATACTGTTAAAAAAAGTAGATTAAAAATAACCTATTTTTATTAAAATAATAATAATAAAATATATAATAAATATATGATATTAATAATAATTTATTCTGAATAAAATTAAACTGATTTTACTTTTTTTTTGAGTTTTTTTTAAATTACTATTCAAAAATAAAAAAAAATAAAAAAATATATATAAATTAAAAAATGTTCATAGAAATAGATAACTAATTTTATATACTCGATACGTTGAACGGTATGAATATGTAATATATTAAACAATAAACGGTAAACTGCAAATTATATACACTTAAATATATATCACATATATGATAATAATACAAAGTGGATAAAATTAATATAATATAATTAATAAATTTAATATAATAATATAGTTTAATAAAATATAATTAATATTTATAATTAATTAAATATAATAATTTAATAATAATAATAATTAATAAATTAAAATAAATAAATAATATAATAAAATAATATAATAATTATAATTATAAATAATAAATAAATAATAATAATAATAATAATTTCAAACAATGTTAATCAATGGAACTCATGAATATATATATATCTGATAATGAGGATAACTTTTGTAATATTGTTATTAGCAAAGTTTTCAATATATACATTACCTTTTACTGAAGATTTATGAATATTAAATTGAAATTAATTATATCTATATATATATATTATATATATTAATATAATTAATTAATATATATATAATATATATTATATATATATTATATATATATATATATTATAATTATATATATATATAATATATATATATATAATATTAATGATATATATATATATATTATTATAATATATATAGGCTCATGGTGTGCTGTTCTTGTTGATGACTTGAGCTGTATATGAAATCTTGACAAGTTAACATCTTCAAGATATAATTTATATATTTATATCTCAATCTGGAACACTAAATATAATTCTCCCGTTAATATCATTTAATGACTGTTCCCAAACCTATATTCTAATGCTTGCTATTGCACAAGTCCGAAAGATGAATAATACTACCTCATTTCTAAATCTAATTAAGCAATATTTGAGTAGTAGATATAGCTTGTATACTAAATATGTACTTTATCATATATTATATATATACCTCCTTCTACATCTCATAATATTTACTTTAGAGATCTATATGATACTCATAGATAGTAATGATAGAATAAATAACTTTTAGCTGACATACAGAATAACTCACATCATAAATATAGTGTTAACTTATTTATGAAATAATGAGAGAGAATTGCCATCCTCTTATAAATTTATACAAATGTATATATAGGCATCAATTACGGATATCATTTTATCTAATTAGAATTTACCATTGCTATATATATTGAATATATAATGACTCTATCTCATCTTAGATATTGTATACTGCGTTACTTAGATATATCTAAGGGTTATATAAATATATCTGCTACATATGTGAGCTCTGTACTGCCTGTATAGATACCTCCTGTTTACTTTTTCTAATTCTTATTGATCTTTAAGTGATGAATTAAGCTGTTCTAGCTCCATGTTCAATATATTTTCCAATAATTAATCTATGTAGACGGTAGACGCTAAGTCATATTTCTATATAGTTTAATCGAGCCGTTGACTGGTGCTAGACTTATGGTTAATGCGTGGGCATCATACACTCCACCACATCGAGTTATTTATTATAAATATATTTTGAAATATGATAGGCTATATATTCGATGTAGGTAGTGAGTAAAAGATAATTATTCCAAAAGTTCGAAATAAGGTAAATAACATGTTTTAACATGATTAATGATTTATACTAATATAATATTATATATAATATGACTATATATATAATATATATATATATATATATATATTATAATATTATATATATATAATATTATATATATTAATAATATATATTATTAATTATATATTAATATTATTATATAATATTTATTTATTATAATATTATATATATTATATATATATAATATTTATAATATATATAATAAAAACAGGTAAATAGGACATATATATATTTTATATATATATTGCGTGTGCGATAATATGGTATATTACGGTCAATATAAATTGCGTTAGAATGGAGGAGAGTCATGGCCTTGCACCCTTGATTCTGTCACTTCACTTTCCCCTAAATTTATATGACTAGACATCCCTCATTACATTCCATCCAATAATTGATATTATATACTCAATTTTCTTATACGAAATAAATTTATTAAAATAATCTCTCAGAAATTTCTATATACTTTATTGTTCTCATATGCTCTCGTTTCTTTTTATGCGAATATAGAAAAAATTTTAAACAAGTGAATTAAACTAATATAATTCGAGTATCTTTTAATCAAGAAAATAATTTATTTTTAAATTATACTATATTATTGTTTTCACAATAAATTTATTGATATTACATAAATCTGAAGCAGAATTTTTATTTATATGTGGTTTAAACGACTTAACTTGGAACACTGTAGTTGAAACAGAGAGAGCAATTATAAGAGCAAAGGAAAACGGTAACCCCAATATAAAAATGTTAAAATATTATATAAAAAATGATTACTATCATAGTACGCCAGAAAAATTAAAAAGGGTCAATGTCCTTCGTATGAATGATATTTGTAATATCATTTACGAGATATGACCCTCGATATATTGTATTAAAGAACTCTAAATTCAACCTCTGGTTTATTCTTATAATAAATAATAAGATATACAGTTAAAGACGAAATTAAAAAGTTTGATAATACCTCTAAATTAAAGATTTAAATTTTATTAAATGATAAAACAAAATCCTGGTTTATTAAATGAGAATCTGCCCTGCCGTACTATATTAAAAAGCATTCGTTATGGCTATTTCTTTACCACAATTTTGAAAATGTTAATGTCAACTACTCACGTCAACTTGAAGAGCTTTCACCTTTTAACGACACCACAAATGCAAAACCAAAATAATCATATAGTTACAACTGTATTCTTAATACATTAGCCACATCAACTCATAAGGAATATTAATTATGAATCGATGTGTCCTGAGACAGTCAGAAGAAAGAAAAAGGTAAAACAGATGGGAGAAATAGATTAAGATGTGAAGATGCTTTATTAGCATCAACTTAAGGGAAGTTTTTTCAGCTGAAATAACTCTTCGTGGAGATAGTGAGAGAATGTTGTAATCAGACTTGTAATTCCGCTTCAAACATTTTACTAATTGCAATATCATCAACAAGGGAATTTTGGTCAGTCAGAAACCAAAACCAGACAAAACCGGAAGAATATTGAATAATAATTTACTTTAATAATAAATCAAATATATAAAAAAAATGTTGTCCACTCGAGAAACATTTTTGATGTCACCTGTCATTGGACAGATAACGAAAGATATTGCTAGCAAAGATAGGCAACACCTAAAGGACCACCAGAGAAATCAAGTAATCTTTTATTTTTTCGATTACAGTTTTAAAAGACGTTGTCGCATTTAATTGTTAAAAGATTAATCCTTAAATTTAA
>JABUQX010034023.1:0-21932 GCA_015478945.1 Trachelipus rathkii | reverse complement strand
AGTGCATCTTTTAAAAACCTTGACCTCCATCAGAATTCGAACCAAGACCTCTACGTTTTGAATCGGCTAGCCTAACCAATAAGATGCAAACCACATCTTTCAAGTAAATTTAAAACTTACAGTATTTAATATATTCTATTTTTATAGCATTTAAAATAACTCCTTTAATATTTATTTTGTGAGCAAAATGCATAGAAGCAAATAAATTTATTTTGCAATCCTCTATAAAATCGTCTCAATAAAATTTCTACCGGATGGTTATTTTTAATGCAAGTTCTTATAACTTTTTAAACATTATTTTTATGAAAAATTTACATGAAAGAAAAATTAAAGATTTTTTGATTTCCTATAAAACTCTCTTTGTAAAATATTATATAAGTAGTAGGGAAACTACCGAGCGGGGTGTCGTCTGGTAACAAAATTAAAAAATAATGTACAACTCTACAAAAAATTGAAAATCTATACTTCCGAATATATATAATACTTTTCACAATCATCATTCGTTAACTTTTCATGGTTTAGTGGTAAAGTGAAGGTATTTTTTTTTTACTCCCCTCAGTTTTGTCTCATGCGGCTTGAGTTCAAGACTAGACATAGAAAAATTTTAAAATTAAAATAGTTTACTATGATTACTCTTATTTATTTTTATAGAAAACGTGAAATTACAAAAAGAACTAATGACAAACATGTATATAATTATTTTTAAGGGGTTTTACATAGGTTCTAAATTTATTCTAAAAAATGATATGTTCTGGAAATAATTTATTCAAGAAAATGGAAATGTTCTAGAAATTTATTCTAGAAAATGGAAATGTGCTGGCACCATCGTTTTCCCTACTACTACTAATATATATATATATATATATATATATATATATAATATATTTATATAGTGTATGATAAATAATCTTTATAATTTATAATATAATATATATTATGTAAATATATATCATACGGTATCTATATTTAAAAACATTTAGATATATACATTATATATATATACTAAAATATATGTAGCTTAATATTATATTGTATACATTAGATATTATATAATATAATTGTGTTTATAAATATATTTATATATAATAATCCATATATATATATATATATATATATATATATATATATATATATATATATATCTATATTATAATATATAATATATATATATATATATATATATATATATATATATATATATATATATATATATACCTTACCTTCTCACCCCTGACCACCCCATCATGGGAGAGGCCATACCGCGTCCAGGTACCCCGCCGACGCCACCGGTCTCCTCCAGAGATCCTCCGGGGATGAAATGTTCCATGTTGTTCTGTGTTGAGAGTTAGTTAAACAAGGGAGAGAGAGAGAAGTTTGATGTGTTCTCCGGAACCTGGTTACAGTTTGACAGATGCTTGTAGTTGTTTAGTTAAGATTGAATCAGTGAGTAGTACGGCAACCATTCAGGACGAAAATGACCGCGACCTTTTTTTACCTTTTCTGACCGCGACATTTTTTGAGCTCGAATTTTTACCTGACCTTGACCTTTTTTGGCCTTGACCTTTTTGGGCCTGACCTTTTTTCGACCAATCCCTTTGGTTTCTCCATGGGTCATTTTGGCCACAGGTATGATTTTTGCACCCTAAAATTTTTGGCAACCCAATTTTTTCGGCAAACCTGCTTTTTTGGCAACCCTTCGAAGGAAGGGTGCGCCAAACGTTGTCGTCAGCAAACCGTGTAATGCCCCTATTTTACGGCCCCCCTTAATTATTTTCGACCATGGGTCAATTTTTGCCCACGGTAATTTTTGATCTTCCTTTAGGGGCTTAGCCCTTTTTTGATGTCTGTTAACCTTGTTTGACCCATCGAATATTTCGACAAACCCTATTGATCTTCCATGGTCATTTTTTGCCCACGTAAATTTTTGGCTACCCTTTGGTCTTCCGAGGTGGGTCAATTTTGGCCACGGTAATTTTGGCTACCCTTTGGTCTTTCCATGGGTCAATTTGCCCACAGGTAATTTTTGGGCTACCCTTTGGCTTTCCATGGGTCAATTTTGGCCCACGGTAATTTTTTGGCTACTCTTTGGTCTTCCATGGGTCATTTTGGCCCACCCTTGATATTTTGACCAGCCCTTTGGTCTTCTTGGGTCAATTTGACCCACCTAATTGTTTTCGACCAGCCCTATTGGTCTTCCAAGGTCATTTTTTTGCCACGGTATAATTTTTGGATCTTCCTTTTCATGGGCTTAAGCCGTATTTTTTGATTGTCTTTACCTTGTATTGACCATGATATTTCGCCTTAACCTTGCCGTATACCATGGGTCATTTTTAGCCACGGTAATTTTTGGTCTTCCTTTAGGGGCTAAGCCCGTTTTTGATGTCTTTACTTTGTTTGACCATGATATTTCGGACCTTAAACCTTGCCATATACCATGAAGGTCAATTTTGGCCCACGACAATTTCTTGCCCACTCGTGGCCCACCCGTCACATATTCGTTCCTAACTTGAACGCATGTATGGATCTATCCTTACTTAACTTGACACCTACCCACGCACACACACACACCACACAACACACACACACACACACACACACACACACACACCCACCTATACATACATTCTCTATGGACACTTACAACTCCCATAGATAATGACTATTACATTTACACTTATACACACGTTACACAAACACACGACCAATCTTTTGGTCTTCCATGGGTCAATGACCCACGTAATTTTTGCCTTTCTTTAGGGACTTAGCCCTTTTTTTTGATGTATTAACCTTGTTTTGACCATGATATTTCGGGATTGACCTTGCCAAGCACACACTCGCGCGCTCTCACACTCTCTCTCACACCGCTAACTTGGATGGCTTTATTGGTTCCCAATCACCGTAAGAAGTATCTAGGATGTTTCTATTATGTGATTCTAATGGAGATGTTAATGAGCTGCCAGGTGAGCTCCAGGGTGAGTGCCAAGTGAGTGCATATGAGTGCCATGCAGTGCCAAGTATGCAATTGAGTGCAAGTGTAGTTGCACATAGATGCAAGTGGTGCCACATAGTTGCAACTGAGTGCCACTTTTTTCCAGCCTTTGTCTTAGCCTCCACACTGAGCCTAGAATCCTAATATGGGTGACTACCCTAGAGTAATAAGGTCATGAGGAAAATCGATGGTGTATATTACAATCTGCCAGAAATGTTTCCTACTATGAGTTAGTATTTTTTATAACACCTTCTATAAGCACTCTACCACTCGCCATAGACACCTATACAACTAGCCCATTACACTTACACTCACGCGGCACAGGTACACTTACACTTTACACTCAAGGTAAATAATCAAATCTTTGTCGGTTCATCCTTGATGACTCATCTTTGAGAATATCTTGTACCACTATATTTGGAATGGATTCATCTTTGATCGACTCATCTTTTGTCTACCTTAGATTCTAAGCACGCCCACTCAGGCCGCTAGCACAGCACCCCTCCCACGCAAAGGATTGGAGGCCCGCACCGTAAGGTGCGACCCGCCGATGCGAGATGAAAAATATGTATACTATGAAGTCATTCATTTTTATTTATCATACTTATTACTAGCCACAAAGATTTCTTTTCCAAATATGTTGAAAATCTTCATTTTAATTTATACTAAACATTTTTTATTAAAAACATTTTCGGCGAACCTAAAATGATAACTCCATTACAGACCAATTTATTATAACCAACAATATTGATATTAACATTATTTTTTACTTATACTTTTATTATACTTTTTTAATTTAATAAATTTTTAACAAATTATGTATGAGAAGAAACAAAACCAGAGTTCCTTGTCTGATAAATAAAACATTTTATTTTACTACAACTGCTACGTAAATTTTCTATTAAAAGCAACAATTAACATTAACCAATTACCTTAGCACAGTAAATCAGTTAAATCAACTAGAGCGGTGTTACTAACCTAAACCTAAGAGGGATTTAGTATGCTTGTTGTTTTATGCTTTACTGCTTTTAACTCATGGTTTTACTGCTTTAACTTCATGTTTTACTGCTTTAACTTATATTGTTTATTATTACATTACTTAAAGCAGTAAATCAGTAACTACAATAGAAGGTGTTACTTAACACCCTGGGGATTAGTACTGCTCTTTGTATTTTACTCCTTTACTGCTTCGTAACTCATTTTTACTTGCTTCTAACTCATGTTTTATGCTTTAACTTATTATGTCTTACTATGCTATTCGAACTCATATATTTACTTAACGTTACATACCCTCTAAAGCGTAAATCTCAGCTCAAATCAATGAAGGTGTTACTCTAACACATAAGGGGGAGGAATTAGTAGCTTTTCGTTATTGACTGCTTTTACTGCCACAATTTAACTCAATGTATTACTCGCTTCTAACTCATGTATTACTGCTTTAACTCCTATATTTTACTGCTTTTAACTCTACTGCTTGTGTTTAACTCTCTGCTTTTACTCTTACTTGTGCTTTACTGCTCTAACTCACATGTTTTACTGCTTTTAATCATATATTTATTAAACTTATGTTTTTTATTTTTGTTTTTAATACTTTTTTATTTTATTTTATTATTATTTTTTATTTATCTATTATTATTATTTTTTTATTTTTATTATATTTTATTTTTACTTCTTTACTATATTATTACTTTAGTTTATTATACTCTCAGGCCTATGTGTATATCGTAACTTCCTAGAACCACACTATACACCAGCACACCCACACAAAATCACCCACGACAAGCACACACACACACACAGCACAAACGTACTCCCCTACTCATACACACATTCCACATTCCAGAACACTACCTAGAACAACTCTACTCCAACACATTCCAACTATGAACACTTACATAATACCCATAGACACTTACATTTACACTTATACACATGCGGATCAACACACACACACACACACAACACACACCTACACTTAACCACATGTCCACTATGGATACTATAACACACATTCCACGCTGAGACACTCATTATCCATAGGACACTAACATTTTACACTTACACACCACGACAGATTTACTTACACTCAACACAGATATTACTCTACACTCACACACAAGATTCACGTTACCACACACAAGATTTAACAACACGCGCCACACACGATTATTACACCACCCAGCACACACACAAACACACCCCACAACATACACACACATAACTCGCGACTCTTACACACAACACAAACACGCACACATCTTGGGTACTGCTCTAAAAGATCCCTAAATACATAGTGATCTCGAAGCAATCTGTTTCTTATTAATTAAAACCAGATAGCAAACAAATTTATAATTACATCTAAACAATCATCCCAAATATAACACATAAAACTACTTTCCACAGTTTTCCTAAACTCATCTAAAAATACAAATCAATCAATTTACTACTTCAACTTGAACAAAGAATCTATATAGATTGACGGGGTGGGTGGGTGCTAGGATAACCTCAATTAACAACTTTAAAGTCTTTAAAATATTAAACAATTTATTGAAAGTTTAATGAAATTATTATTAACAACAAAAAACATACTGACTTTAACCGTACCCCATTAAAAGCACAATAAAATCCAGTAAACCTCACAGATCAAAGTGATTCACACACAGCACCCCTAGCAACCCCCTCCTAAACCCAAGCAAACCTATGCCCACGATTTTGTTCACTATATCTGAACTTTACTGGCCTTTACCAATCATCTCTTAGCCATGTCAATAAGATACCATAAACAATAACCAAAACAAACTACAAACGTTCCTTCATTGCTAACAATAAACTGGATTCAATCAATCAGTCTTGCAGCTATATCGGATGTAAAAATACAACAATTATTCAAAATGACCGCCTTTTATTACAAACTCTTACTAAAAATTTTCAAAGCTTTTTAAATAAAGTAGAGAATTATATTATATTACATATTATTATTATTATATCTATGTACCTTTGACATTCCATCACGAGAAAACACAACAACCCCGCAACTCCTTTAACAGAATTACGCAAACTGAACCTCTCTCTTGACTAAAATGTAGTTAAAAATAAACATTACTTTAGGCTAAATTTAGGATAATCCTTTCTGTATCCCGGGGCGATTTCAAGCCTAAATTCCAGGTCCAAAACTATATTTCAAACTGACCTTCTTCTGTAAAATGTTTCGCAATAACTACGTTAGCCTAAATTTAGGCCAAATTTAGGATAAGGCCTTTTTGTGACGGGCTAATTTAAATCCTAAATACCAAGGTTCAAAAGTAATTCCAGTCATAAGGACAAGACATCATTGTATATATCATTATTTCTTACTAAAATATATTTTCTAAACTGACACATGCTGCAGAAATACCGCGGTCAAGATCCCTTTAAGAAGTAAGAAGGACACATGTATTCCTTTACTGTGCCATTGGCTCCCGGAGAGTAGTTTTCCCCTATATCATAAGCCTAACACACCAGGGTCTTCAGCATTTGAGCCCAACACCCCGACCAAAGCAGCAAACCCCGCACCCGCGGTGCGTTCCGGACGGCGTCCCCGCCCGCTAGCCTGCGCCCGCAGGCGCAATTTTTCAGACATTCCCCCGCCCGCCGCGTGACGCCAGCAAGCGCAAATATTCCCCTGCACGCGCAATGGAAAACTACTATATACTTATATAATAACTATATATACCTAATATAACATATATCATACACCACCAAATCATACAACAATTCCAATATATACTACTATATATATATAATAATATATATAATAATAATACTAATATACTATCAAATAATTAAAATATATATATATATATAATATATATAAATATATATATAATATATATATATATATATCATATATATATCATTGTTGATATGTGTGTGTGAGTAGCTAAGGTGTCTATTGGGTGAACGTAAGTCGTCTATGTGTACAGTGGCGCTATGTGTGAATAAGAGCATATAGTGATATGTGTGTATAAGTGTAAGTCGTAACGTGTCATGGTAAGTGTAACTGGCTTAATAGTACTGAATCTCAATATAGAGGTGGTATCAAACCGATGACGCCATCAAAAAGATGAGTCATCAAAGATTGAAACTACCAAAGCTGAAGGTGACCCAAAGACTAAAGTTATTAAAGTTGACGGGCACTCAAAGACTAGAGGCCATCAAAAGCTGAGCATTCGAAAAGTGAGCATCAGAAAAGCCTGATGGCATTCAAAGTTGAGGCATCAAAAGCCGAGGCATCATCTTTGATGGCATCAAAAGCTGAGTCATCAAATTGACGCAGCTCAAAGATGACGGCATCAAAGTTGAGGCAATCAAAAGCTGAGGCATCAAAGTTGAGGTATCAAAAATATCGAGTGAGGTGGGTGCGTAATGCTGTAAGTGTTTCTGTATGTCGCTGTGTGTGTGGGCGTTGTGTGTGCATGTTAATTGTCTAAATAATAATAACAATAGGCATGAAGAAATAACACTAAGTAATAATAATAAAATTAAAAATTAAAATGTTTTTAATAATATATACGTTATATGTGTAAGTTAGTGTGCGTGAGTGTGCGTGGCTGTGTGTGTGTGTGTGTGTCTGTATAGTGTGTGTGTGTGTGCATTAATGTGTGTGAGGGTAGTAGGTGTTTGTTTCTAAAAATAATATGGATAAACTCGAGATTATTTGCTGAAGATGCCATATAATTAATACATCAAAATTAAATAAATTATTATAAATATGTTTTAATAAATTATACGTTATATGTGTAAGTGAGTTTTGAGTGATGTGTTGTACGTGTGAGTATGTTGAGTATAGTTAGTGTGTAGTATATGTATGTGTATGGTGATATAGTATCCTTATTAAAATAATTTATAACTAATAGCTAATGTATAAGTAATATAATACACTTAAACAGTATCGGGCTAGTATAAGTACGGTCAGTATAAAATATTGAGCTGAGTGCACATGCTGGAGCGCTATACGCGGCTTGACTGAGTAGAATCAGCGGTAATAATAATATTGCGTCACTATATTAGAACATGGCTCGTCGACCTAGCTGGCGCACAAAGGTTGCTCTCTCAGGGGACGCGGCTTGTGGTGATCGCACTCTAGCGAGACTTTGTTGTAGGATCTTTACTGCTTGGGAGGTTAATATAAGTGGGAATTTCTGAAACCTTGCGGATGAACGATAAGTGAGAGAGAGGTGAGATCAAGTGACTTAGTCCCTATGAGGGTGAGATTAGCTAGAGATGAACTAGAGAGGGAGGAGAGAACTAATCCAGAGAATCGAAATCACGAAGTAAAGGAAAAGAGATCATTTCCTTGACTGTACGTCGTATCTTCGAAAGGATCGAGAGAGAGAGTATACCGAGTACTGACAAGGCAATGTTCAGTTTGAAATCAGATGAAGATGTATAAAAAAGAGAATAATATATACCACAAGTGGAATGACGACTGAAGAGAGAGAGATGAGTCGGAAGTAGTAATTAAAATAATAATATTATAACGTAGATTTTAGAATAGAATTAACCTTTGGACGACTGCCATGACAGTAATTCGGTCTCATATATAAGTATTATAGATATACTCTCATACATATAACTAAAATATGGTTTAATAATATTCCCTCACCAATTTTATTTGAGCTACTCGTAAATCAGTATTTTAATACGGAATCTAAAATTCCGTGAAAAAAATAGATATTATAAATCAATTAGGAAGTATCCAACGCGTTAAAACTCGTTAATTTTTTCAAAAAATAAAAACAGAGAGAAAAAAAAAAGTCGATATTGAAATTTTTGACGGTTATTTTCTGTAGAGCTCGGATATTTCACGGAGCTTAAGATTTATTAGTCTACCCGTGATTACGCTAGAGAAGAGAATTACTCCCTAAATTTAATGTCACCGAAATTATTCTTTATCTATCTATCTAATAATCACTCTTATTTTTACATTAAACCAGTATTTAACCTAGAAGAGGATTTCGTATTCGCGTGATTCTGTCATATGGCTATGCTGTGGCTTCTGAGATTGAGTTAGAGTAGATGTATCGTCATACTTTTGAATTGGAATCTAGTACAACAGTAGCTATATCAATAAGAACTTAGACTCACATAATCTAATCACACTAAAGCACTCACAAAAGAAAATCAAATACCCGAATTAGTTAACACGACCCAATATCATACTTTAATTCACTATTTTTAGTTTATACATATCTCGATAGTGAATATATATATATGAATTATATGTGATAAATTGTTATTTTTATATACATAAAAAACTCTAACCTAAAATATGAATTAACATTTGAATTTACTTTTAAAAAACTAACAATAATACTATAGTTATGATGATTAAAAATTCTTATAATCTCAGTTTTGATTATTGTTGGATAAACTTATTACGATTGACGTTGGCTGATAGATAGAGCTATAATGCTGTGGCGGGAAAGTCCGATTTGTGAAAAAAAAATGACCTACGCCACCACTGCGTTCAATGGCTGATATACAGTATATAATATACGAGTCCAATGCTTAGGAATTGGGTATTAAAAAGATCTAGGTAAGGCAAGGCATACTTTAGTCTTTTACGAGTAATACCCACAGATAAACTTGGTTGGTCTGACGGGATGAGCAGACTATATGTAGAAGGTTGTACATACAGAATAAAACTAGTTGTAAAAAATATAATTATTTTAATGCATAATCAACAACAATACCATATCTAACAGTTTTTACCAACACATATTTAATAACCCTGAGTTTACTATTTGTATTTTAAACGTACACGATGTATTGTCAAATTTGGTAAAATTTGACACAAATAAAATAAATACGTCTAGACCATTTACATAAAAAGTCAAAAATTAAAATACATCAAAAACTGTAATTACAGAAAAGTTTTAATTGTTTAAACCTTACATCTAATTATATAAAAATATCAACCCTTAAAACAACTTACATTTTCTTTAAAAAAAAAATAAAATAAAATCTCAATAAAATAATACAAAATTCAAAATATTCTATACAATCAGGAGTGGAGCCAGTCTGAAGAAAGAATTGGTTGAAACAATGGTTCTTAACATTTTATGCCCACGACTCATTAATTTATAATATTTAATTTTAAAATAGACTAATAATTCATTAGTGTTAAAAAAAAAAAATTCTGACAAGCCAAGACAAGGTGGCCCATGTTTGAGTCACTACCTATAGGTTGAGAACAAGTGAGTTGAAGCGATAGTTTATTCTTAAGGAATTTGAGAGTCGAGCACAACCAGTGTAACACAACCCGGTAAAAGTCTTACAATTGTCAAAAAAAATTTTACACTTGTATATTTTCTGTAACACAAGAATATAACTTTTATTTTAATTTAGTTACATATATATATAGTCCGAGAATTATCTGGACAACTTCAATCCTACATACATTATCACTATAGAAATGTAGAAACGCTCATGTTGTGTCATTTCACAGAGAAACCTATTTAGTTTAGTATGTGTAGCTTATTGTGTTTGAAAAGATTATTTCCCCAAAGCGTAAATTTTTACCAATTGGTATGTTTTCCTCCTTTAGGTAAATTAAAAAAAATAATGCACAGGAAAGAGTACAGTGTTTTGAATGGTTTATTGAAAGTAAATCAGATGCACAAGTCGAACGTAATTTTAGAACCTATTACAACAAAACTCCTTCGTCAAGAACGATGTAAATAGGAAGTTTGTTGAGTAACATAAGAGAAGTTTATAAAGAAGTAACCGATAATACTGTATAGAGAGACTTAAGTGCAGATCATAAGAATAAGTTGAAATGAAAGGTCACGTCCCACCTTGAACGTCTTTAAAGTAATAATATAGGTCGGAGTCGCATTCCGAGAGAAATGTCGACACATATATTGGAGTTCTTTCACGAGATTTGACCTTTCTTCGCGCAGTTCCACATGCTAAAGTCCGACGTGAAGTTCACAGTGAGTCTTCGAAGAGCAGTTATAGTTATACCAGTATTACTGCGTTATCGTACAAGTGCATTTATTGACTATCTATTTGCATAATACGTTTTATTTAGTACTCTACGCTGTATTACTATATATATACATGATATATAAATTCATAAGTGGAAAATTTGACTTAAGGTGCGTTCGTGACTAGAAAAGTTTTTAAATCACATCTGACTGAATGTTATTGAGGAATGCATTAAATGATGTGATAACATATATTAGATTTATGAATTAGTTAACATAATTGTCATAACTATTATCATTATGTATAATCATATAATATCAGGTGATAATATATATAATATATAATATATATATATAGTATAATAATTAATTTTAAAGATAATAAGAGGTATCTTAAATAGTGATAATCAGTATATATATTTCAAATGTACCTTTAAGGTTTGCTCTTATAATATAATCGATTATGTAAGAATAATAATTAGCTTAATCAGATAATTATTTTACTTATTCAGAGACATAACCACTACTCGTCATGTTAATACTATATATAAACATGTATACATACGCAAAAATGCTATGACTGGTAACAAGTAATATACTATATAAATTAAACTAGTATTTAAATCTGTTTTTAAATAAACAGAAAGATCTATTTTTATAAATTTGCAATTTATTGATTTCCATTTAATTAACTACGTCTATATACCATTTTTTTTTCTTCTTAAATATAGATAGAAAAACAAAACATCCTTAATTTCTATTATAATATTTAGATATAATAATAAAAGATTAATAAATATTAATCTACAACCTATCATCACGAATCTCGCAATAACAAGAATTAATATGGAGACAGCAGACCAATAACAATAACTTATTAAAATGTTCCCACGTTTGCAACAATATTAAATTTGATACTGCAATTAAGTGAATTGTAATAAGGCAAACATGTCTTGAACCTATTCAAGTAATTATATTATCTAGATTGAGTTAGGATATTACATTCGTCATATCTAAAAGTTGTAAGTAGCTTGTTAACCGTTATGTAGTTAGTACAGAGCATTTAGTTCCCGGACGTACCTCATAATATTTTAAGTAACAATTTAAACGCTAACATAATCGAGGTGCTACAATAGAATTTATATTTATAAAGTCAAAAAGCTAACATTTATTATATTATTTATTTTTCACTCATAGCCCACTACATCCAATTGTATAAATATTTTACTTTAAGTTATAAACCTACTAACTACTGACTACGTTTCCCAAATTTTCTTATGTTATACATATATATAATGCTACTAAATTCTTTATTAAATTTTTCCATTTTTCTCACTAACAAGTGTATATTATATTATAGAGTCCTTTAAAATATTACCTAATAATGTGACCGCAATGATGTTAATCAATACATATATGAGATTTTAATTTTTAAAATACATTTATATATATAGAGTTGATTATAGATTTATTATTTATATAATATATTTAATAAGTAATTATATTAATATATATAATTATAATATATAATATATAATTTTATATATATATATATATTATATTATAGTATATATATATTATTATATAATATAAATATAATAATTAATATATATTATATATTTTATATATAATTAATATTATATTAATATATATATATATAATATATAATTATAATATATATATTATATATATTATAATATTATTTAATAAATAATCATAATAATAATTATATTATATATATATATTAATAATATATTAGTATATATAATATATATTATATATATATATATATAAATATATATATATATTATATATTATATATATATTATATATATATATTTATATTATATAATTATAATAATATTATATATTAATTAATATATTACTTATACTATATAATATTATATATAATAATATATTATTATAAATATTACATATATAATATATATATATATAATATATATAATTAATCTATAATATATAATCTATATTATATTAATAATATATATATATATTTATAAAATATAATAAAAGTATATATCATTTCAATATAGTTAGAAAATATTTACATCCAATATCGGAAAATTTTTAGCATTAATATATCTAATATATTATGTAATAGATAGGGCACACTAGAGGCTTTCAATGACAATGTCATGTCTTATTTCCAAAAAATTCACAAAAAAGGCAGAGGCAGCCAACTTTATCCCATTATTCCATAGTGTATAAGCTAAAATATTAATCACTATAATTATATATATAATAAATAATAGCAAATATATAATATAAATCTAATTAATAAATTACTTAATATATATATAGTAGAACAATTATATATAATATATAATAAGTATATAATATTACAAAACAGTTTACTATTAAATACATTAAAGTATAATTGTAACGACCTTTATCTGATAAGTATTGCGAGTAACATGAATCTTAGAAAAGTATATTTATGGATATATATATATATTAACAGAGAACCGATATCAGCTCTTGCCAGAGTTATAAACCACAAAATCTATCCTGGATGCTCAAAATAAGAAAACGTTCCTTTTTAAACTTTTTACTATATTTATTATAAATACCAGGGTAGCTGAAAGATCAGACAAAAAAGTGCTTTAAATGAAAGAATATAACTAATACATCCTAATAACATATAACCATAACTCCAGACAAGATACAAAACAACATAACCTCTGATCCACGAACGACGTGTAGTAGTTACACAAAATATAGAGATGATTAGTTCTATTGAAAAACAATCTAAATCACGTATCACAGACAAATTAGATCCATTGACCATTTATTTACCAGAAAATTGCCAGATTTCCATAATTCCATCATATCACGAGTGTCTCATAATCTATATTAGAGATAGTGAGAAATAATACTTTCTTTCGCATGAATTAGTTAGTATTTATTAATAATATATCTTCTTACATTAAATATAATAGCTAAATATATAGCTTGAGTTAAATTATTAATTAATATTAAACACAAAAAAATATCAAACTTTAATAACTTAATCATTATATGGAATATGAGATATACTATACTGATTATACTGATTTCACCTAGAGTGTTACGTGACGCAATCTCTAATTTTTCAGAGCGACAACTATATTTTGGAAGATTTGACCGATATGGTTAAAAAATTTACAATCACACAAAAATCCGTTAAAATGCGACTCCTATCTTATAATATATGTACATATAGTAACGCACCTATATAAAAAATGAATATCTTTAACAATATATATACTATATATAATATATATTAATATATTATATTAAATATATATATTCGTATTTAACTTATATTAATACACTATGATATATATAACTTATATTATATAATAATATATATAAACTTAGTTAATATAGATGATAATAATACTCATATAAATATATACTATATTGTTAAATATATTATATAATATATATATATATTATAAATAATATATAATATATATATATATTATTATATATATTAAATATATTATATATAAATATATAATATATATATATGTAGTAACTGAATGAGAGAAGAGGAAGAGATTATGATAACAAGAGATGAGAGATAAAGTTGAGCAGTAAAGAGAGAGAGTAGAACAGAGAAGAGAGGAGACCTAGAGAGAGAGAGGTAATAATGGGAATAAGCAAATATGAAAGAGATATCTATCAAAGAAATATATCTAGATAGAGATTAAGAGTAGAGAGTATAGAGGAGATAGAGTTAATTGAGATATATTAGTTATATATATATAGAAGAGAGAGAGAGATGGAGTAAGAAAGAAAAAAATATATAACAGAGAGATTCATTGGTAGAGAGAGAGAGTAAGAGATATGAGAAAAGTGAGATAAAAGAGATAAAATAATCGAGAGAGCATATGAATAGAGAGTAAGAAAAAGTATATATAGATAGTTTTTATCATTATATATATAATATATATATATTATATATTAGGTTTATATAATATTATATAATATTATATATAGTTTCCGGATTCCCCTAGGCCGCCATAAACTCTTTTATAATATAATATATATAAATATATTATATATATTTTTATATATACAATTATTAAATATATAATTTATTTAATAATATAATATATATATATATATATAAAGTATAAGATTTTAAGATTACCTGAATATACAATATATATCGAGTATCTTGATAAGTACATATAGTATATAAGTATATAAATAAAATAATAAATAAGAAAAGAGGATAGATAATATGAGCAATAATATAGAAAAAAACTTGGTTAGATTTAATCATTTATGAATTAGAGATTTTAATACGTTTGGAAATAAAGTTTAATTGGGCGTAACCAACAATTAAAAATATGTACATGTAATTAATAGTTAATTTTAATATTAATATTTTCCTATTAAATGGAATTAAACCAAATAAATAATTTTTTTATTGATAACAAAAGAGTAGCGGATAAAAAGATTTAAAAATATTTACTATTTTTTTTTGTTATAAGCATTTATAATCAGATTAAGGAGAGAGAGAGTGAGTTAAGTTGGGTTACGTCTGATAAGACGTATATATTATAAAAGAGATAAAAAGATGATAATACGGCTAGTTTTAGGTGATTAATATTTTGTCTCTATTATCAAATACTGAAAGTACATTTTAAAAAATATAAATATTAAATATAAATTATAGTATGACAGCACTATAGGAAAACAAATAGCCAAAGAACATATCCATATTATCTAGAATATAATTTCATAATTATAATAATATAATATATATATAATATATATATAATATCAGTCATATATAATAATGGGAAAACATAATTTATTATTATTTTCTGTTTCATCCCTTAAATCAGTTCCATCTAGTGTTCCATGATTAAGATTGAAATAATTATCCAATCAAATGAACATATAAAAATGTTCGGAGAGAGAGAGGGTCCAAAGTAGGTATTTATAGCTATGCGTACTCATGATTTTCTAATAGTTTCTGTTTTCTTTTTTCCAGGAAACGTTATAACAATGCTATTTGAATAAATATTCATTTAATTTTGTAAATTTTTTTATTGGAAAATAAATTATTTCAATGCAAATTCCGCATGCTCGCATTAACGTCGTCCTTCGAAGTGGTGAAACTCATACTCGTATATCAAATTTACAATTTGGTATATGCATTTGTTGAGTGTGTGTGTCGGATTCTCAGACGCTTTCCTGTCTTAATTTAATGTCAATATGTCTACTTTTTTAAGTATTCTTTATCTTCGTACTACCGATAATGTATACTTGATTGGAAATATGACTGATCAAATTATAGGTAGTAAACTGCTCTCCAGAAGACAAGTTTTGAGCGTTTTGTTTTATAACATGCTCAAAGTGAAAATGAACTTGTGACAGTGCTAGATTTCTTATTAATGGGATAGCAATCTTTTGGAAAAAAAAAGCTTATATTCCCGTCTCGAGGAGAATAGCACAATATGGAGAAATTAATAAAACTGTTTAATTTATGGAAAGACCTACAAAAGATATCAAAGTGAACAACATAAACAGAAGCTGAAATTTGTCAAATTCGCAAAAAAATTAGATAATCTTTTGGATATTGTAGATGAAAATGCCTTTAACATCATGAAATTCCAAGAAGATAAATTATTCCTACTAGCTCAAAGAAAGAATTGAAAAATAGGATGCATCCTTGCACGAGACCAGACACTTGCTAAAAAGGAGAAACGGGCACAAGATAAACGTCACAAGCTGGAATAGCTTAAAAAGAGAACGTACGCTGAAACGGAACTTATATAGGTAAACTCCCTAATTTTTTTTATTTAATGCTGTTACAATACTTTTTTTTTGTTTTATTTTTGCAAATATATAATAATTCGCCTTTAATATATAATTTTTTGTTTCAAATATATAATGTGTGTTAAAGAATTGTCATTTTTCAGGGCAATTCTATAAACGATCCAGAAAATGCACTAGAAGAGCGAGAAGAGAAGGTGCCAACATCGTTATCTGCAAAACTGTTTCTTAGCAGTATAGAAAGAGGAACTTCACAATTTTTCATGACAAAAATGATATGACTAATTTGAAGGCCCTTGTGGCACCATTAAATAACCTTCAATGTAGCTGCAATTTTAAAAACTTTCTTCTTTTAGGAATTAGCATTACTTAAGGGTGAGATATTCAAAATTCGAAAATTAAAAATTAAGGGCCACCCTAAAAATACATATACATCTATATATATATATATATATATATATATACTATATATATACCAATTATATAATATATCACTACTAATTATTAATACCGTAAAACAGTAAATAGCATTATAAATATATATATTATAGTAGTTATTATCGTATATAAATATACTTATTATATTATATTATATCATCTTATATAATATATTATATTATATGTATTATACGTATATATATATTAAAATATAAACAATATATATTATATACATAAAAATAAATAATATTTGAACATAATATATAATTAATTATAAATATATACATACATTTTAATCTATATAAATTATATATATATAATATATATATAATATATATATATTATACTATATATATATATATATATATATATATATATATATATATATATAAATATTTATATTATATATAATTCATTATATATATATAAAATAGCAGATATATCATATATATTTATATTACTAGACATATATATATATTATATATAATATAATATATATATATATATATATATTAAAATAAATATATATATATTATATTAGTGATGGGGAACGACTCCAAATTTCAGCCGAATTGGCCGGGATTCCGATACCCAGATACCGAGCAAAAGTGCCCGATTCCGATTCCGAATTACCGATTGATCCGATTCCAAATTCCATATATAATATATATATATATATATATTAGTTTTATATATCTATGTTAGGAGAGGAAAAGTCATACATGGATATTTATTTTGCTGTTCACATATATTAATATGCCTAAATATTGCTTATCAATTAGCATGTGAGGATATTTCTTAAGAACTTTCCGTAATGCTAACAGAATTTTCTTATAATTTTTTTTCATTTAAAGGAAATAATTAGTTTAATTAACTTTTTTATTATTATTCACTGAAAATAATAGCAATATTTTAAAAACTTCTTACAGTAAATGAACAATTTTGTCAATTTTTTGTTTAAAAATAACTCCTCTTTAAGGGGAGGACCTTCATAACTAGACCCCTAATTTTTGAGAGCAAAAGTAAATTTTCACGATATTTTTTTATTATCTAAGTTAGTAAAAAATTCCTCTCTGAACATCATGGGGTAATTATTTTTTAAAAATTCTAATACGTTTTTAAAGATACAGAAATTTTTTAGAAGAGGTGTCGAACTAAAAAATTTAACTTACACTTAAAAGTGCAATTCAAGATGTATGAATTACGATCTGTAACATTTTATTAATTATAGAAAATCTAATTTTTTTTTCATAGTTCTCAAACCTCTAGCTCATTCTCTGTATTTTAGTCAAATAAATGGAATCGAAGCCGGAGCGGAGCCGGAGCCCGGAGCCGGAGCCGGAATCGGAGTCGGAGCCGGTGCCAGAGCCGGAGCCAGGTGTTGGTACCAACATCAGAGCGGAGCCGGTGCTGGAGCGGGAACCGGAGCGGAGGCCGGATGCTAAGAGCCGGGCGAGCCTGGGTAAATATTTTTTTCATGAATAATTTTTTTTAGATGAAAAATTTATTGGCAGAAGAATGTGCTGAAACATTTTCAAATAGTAGCAGAATCCTTAGTCGAATCCCGAGCCGAACGAAAGGTTTTGAGTGGAGCCGGAGCCGGAGCCGGGAGCCGGAGCCGGAGTCGAAGTCGAGCAAAGATCCGGAGTATGATTTTTTTTTCGAAAGAATTTTTTTTTAGAGATGCTGGTTGAACAATTTTCAATAGTGCAGAAACCTTATCCGGATCCGGAGCTGAAGCCGAAGTTGGAGGTGGAGCCGAAGCCGGAGAGCCGAAGCCGGAGCCGGACCGGAGCCGGATCCTGGGTATCGATTTTTTTCTAAAAAATAGTATTTTTAGGTGAAAAAGATTCTAATGCCAAAAGAGCGTACTGAACAAATTTTCAAAACTAGTAACAGAAACCTTAGTCAGATCCGGAGCCGAAGGTGAAGTCGGAGCCCCGGAGCCCGGAGCCGGAGCCAGGAGCCGGAGCCGCGAAGTCGGAGCCCCTGGGTATGAATTTTTTTTCAAATTATATTATTTTTAAGGTGAAAAATTTAATGCCACAAGCCGTACTGAACAATTTTCAAATAGTGCAATAATCCTTAGCGGAATCCGACCGGAGTCGAGCCGGAAGTCGAAGTGGGAGCCCGGAAGTCAGAGCCGGATTACCGGTATTTGAATTTATTTCGAAAAATATTTTTTTCGGTGAAAATTTTTTTGGCCAGAAGAAGTGCCTGAACAATGTCAATATAATGGCAGAAACTCTTACAGTTGGAGTCCGGATCCGGAGCGGCGTGGGGGAGTTGCTCGGCATTTCGGAGTCCGGATAATGGGTATAAAATTTTTTTTTAAATAAAGAAAGATTTTTTTTAAGATGAAATATTTTTGCTAGAACGTCTGAAGACAGATTCTCAAATAGTTGCAGACATCCTTAGTCGGGATTCCGGATTCACGGAGTCTGAGGCACGGACGTCGCGAAAGTCGGAGCCAGAGTCCAGAGCTGGTGCAATAGTAATAAACATCTTTTTTCAGAGGGTAATATTTTTAGATGAAAAATTATATTGCGGAGAAATTTATTTTGTTTGCTGCTCAGAAGGATAGTTTATTCGGACCGAATGGTGAAGTCGGCAGCCGGAGCTGGAGCCGGAGCCCGAAGCCGGAACCTGGGTATAGAATTTTTTTTTTTTTTTCAAAAATATTTTTTTAGGTTAAAATTTAATGCCAGAAGACCCACTGAGCGAATTTTTCAAATAGTGCAAGAAACATTAGTCGGATCTTCATATCCAGGATCCGGATCCGGATTTTGCGATGACGGATCTAGGGTGTTAATTTTTTCAAGAAATATTTTCTTGGGTGAAAAAAATGTATTGCCAGAAGAAATGTTGAACATTTTCCAATGTAGGCAGAATACGCTTTCAAACGGAACATTCCGGATTTGGAGTATCGGGTCGGAGCTGGAGAGCTGGAGAGCCGGAGTCATAAGAGGTCTACGGCTGGAGTCGGAGCCAGAGTTAGATTTTTTCGAAAAATATTTTTTTAAGGGAAAATTTTATTGATAGAAGAGACGTTTTGGGTCTTGAACAATTTTTAAATAGTTCAGAAACCTTAGTCGGGGACTTGGAGCCGGATCCTGGGTATGATTATTTTAGAAAAATTTTTAAGTGCGGTGTGATAATTATTTGCCAGGGAAGCGCTGAAGATCTGCATGTCATTCAGACGTATGACGTAGAAACATTTTCAAAAATAGTTGTCTAAAGCCTAGTCAGAGGCATTAGGGCTATGCTTGCTGGAGCCCGAAAAAGTGAAAGTCTGGCAGGTAGAGCGCACAGATGGAAGCAGTTATCGAGCTAGTAGGGTGTAAGGTAGGCAGGGGGTGAAGATAACTAATGTTAAAGAAAGCGGATGCTTGGAGCCGGGCTGGAGGCACCGGAGGTGGATAGGGTATAATTTTTTCAAGAAATATTTTTTTTGGTGAAAAATTATTAAATGCCAGAGAACGAGTAACCTGTATACAAATTTCCAAAATAGTGTAGGGAAAAAACCCTTCAAAGTCGGGTTTCGGAAGCAGGAAGACATGTGAATACTGGACTGGGAATATTGCCCAGAAGATTCGGATGCTTACTTACTATGGAGATTATAATTTTTCCAAGAGTAATTTGTCCTTAGATGAATACTTTATTTTCAGAAGACTTGTCTGAACTTTTTCCAAATAGGTGCAAATCCTTTAATCGGATTCGGGATTCGGCGGTAGTCCGGAGCTCGAAGTCGGAGCCGGAGTAAGAGCTTCTTTCGAAAAAAAATTAATTTTTTTTGTGGTAAAAAATTTTTGATAGATAGTAAGAAATGCTGAAAACAATTTTCAATAATAGTCAGAAACCTAGTCCAGACATCCGAAGCCGAGAACCGATATCGGGAGCCGGTGGTCGGACCGAGAAGACCGGAAACTAGAAGCTTGAGACTCGCACACCGGAGGCGCTCCCGCCTGTCGTCGGTATCCCACTCGGGGAGGCGGCCCGGAGGCCGGAAGTCCGAGATCCTGGTATTTAATTTTCTTCAAAAAAAAAATATCACGGGATAAGCCGGATAAATTATTTTGTGAGGATATTTTTCAAAAGAAATATTTTTTTAGTGAAAAACTGTTTGCCAGAACTAGTTCTTATCTGACTAACTTTTTAAAATAGTATCCTTTTCAAAAAACCTTGTCGGATACGGATTCCGGAGTCGGAAATTCCGCAGCCGGAGTTGAGTTTGGATCCTGGTTATAATTATTTCAAGAAAATACTTTTTTTTTTTGATGAAAAATTAATTTGCCGGAGAGAAACGTGTTGAAATATCCGAATGTTTCAAAATAGTAGCAGAACACTTAAAGATGTTAGATTACCGGAGATCTGTGAATCCCGGGAGTCGGAAGACTGAAGTCCGGATTCTGGGGTATGATATTTTGTTCCAATAAAAATATTTTTTTTTTTTTTTTTTGTTATCGAAAAGTTTATTGGGCCAAGAGACGTGGTCTATAACAATTTTCAAATAGTGCACAAGACCTTTAGGGGTGGGCGGATAACAGCCTCCGGCATCTGGACCGAAAGCCCGTGTATGAAACGGATCCGGATTCTCTGGGCATCAAATATTTTTTCAATAATATAGTAGATTAGCTTTGTTGAGTGACTATCCGGTGAATAAACTTTATTGCCAAAGCAAGTACTCGGCATCATTTCTCAAACAATGCAAGAACATAGTCGGGTAGTGTTGGAACGTA
>JABUQX010034022.1:5000-17500 GCA_015478945.1 Trachelipus rathkii | reverse complement strand
ATAGGATATTCAGTAGGATATAAATTTGTATTTTTACCACTTTAGAAGTTTTTTTTTTTAACCAGTAAGCATAAAGATAAAGAGAGATGGTGAGCAGCTGGAACAAGTTTCTGAGTTTAAATATTTAGGATATATATTGGATGAAAAGGAAACTGATGATGCAGAGTGTAGCAGGAAAGATGTGAATGGCACGAAGGGTGGCTTACGCAATTAAATCGTTGATGGATGTAAAGGGAGTAAGTTATGAGTGCGCTAGGGTCGTACATGAGGGTATGTTGTTACCAGTGTTAATGTTTAAATTGTGAGATTAGGTCTGGAATAATAGGTATAGATCTAAAGTACAATGTGTTCAGATGGACAAACGTAGGTGCGTGTTAGGTGTGAGAAGAATTGATAAAATGAGTAATGAACGTATTAGAGAGTTGTGTGGTATTAAGAAAAAGGATAAATGACCCCGAAATAAATGAAAGTACGTTAAGATGATTTGGTCATGTGGAAAGGATGGATGATAGTCGGGAGGTTAAGTGGATGTAGAGTGGAGCAAAGTGTTGGAAACAACCGGCGTTGGCCCGAGACCGAATCTTGAAAGAAAAAGTGATTGAGCTCAAGTAAGAAATCTGGAGGAGAGAGAGTGTGGTTTGGCAGACCGCGAGAGAAAGAAGCTCGCTATAATAGGAGTGAATGGAGGCGGTTTTGAAGAGGGATGGTGCGGACTACCTGGGCCAGGCTTAATGAACACCCAACAACTTGACGAAGAATTCCATAGTGAGTGGGCTTCATGCTCTCCTATGAAGCTCGTAGCGGGGTGGAATTTTTCTGACTGCAACCAGTTCTCACAAATAGGTATAAAGGGGCGGTAAAGGCTGGGCTTTCTTTCGACTTGTGTCATGTTCTTCTAACTACTTTTTCTGTTTCCGGTTGCATGGTACGCACCTTATCGCCCAATCTTGGGGAAAGCGAAGTTGGAGATGAAATGATATATGATATATATTATATAATTATATATACTATATAATATACTATTTATATATAAATATTCTATAATAATATATAATATTATAAATAAGTATAAATATATAGCTATATATATATATATTATTATAATATATATATATATAGTGTATATATAATATATATTAAACTATATATTTATATATAATATATATATATATACTAATATATATATAATAATATATATGTATGATATATATATATACCTATATATATACTATATATATTATAGTATCATAGTATATTACTATAGTGATATACTTATATTACCTATAGATATTATACTATTATATATTCTATTACATATCAATAGTACTATATATACTATATACTCACATATATATATAAATATATATAGTATAATATGTATATATATATAAATTTAGCCTATACTATATATATTTATATTATTTATATTATTATTTTTATAACTATTAATTTTTACTTTTATAAATACCATATAGATAAATATATTTATATATATATATTATATATTATACTATATATAAAGTATAGATATATAACTATGCTAATATATAATATAATAATAATATATATTATAGTATTATTGTCTTTTTAATACATAAATATAAAGTTATATATATCATATTAATATACTATATATATATATATATATATATATATAAGTATTAATATATATGTTAAGTATATAATATTAGATATATACTTAGTATATATATATATTAGCACCTTTATTTTGCCGCTGCCAAACTCACGGTTTTCTCTCCTATGAGATTCGCTTGTACTGAGTCAATTTACTCACGTTTTTCTTCTGTCTCCTCAGTATCTAGGTTGTTTCGTCCCATAACACACCTCAGCCACTTTACAGTCCTACTTAACCAAGCCGACTATCATTTGTTTCTTCTCCACTCATGACCAAACCATGCTTCAAACATACTTTTCATTGTATTCTCTCGCTTACCCCTTTCTTGCACACCATAACAACTCTATAATACGTTCATTTATCATTTATCAATTCTTCTCACACATGGACATGCCCTAAGACTTTCGTCCATCTTGAAAACACAGTTGAGATTTAAGATCCCTTTTATTACTTCCTTTCCAGACCATAGCGTCACTACTATACCAATAACACAGGTAACAACCATACCATCATGCAATAAGACACCTAGCGCACTTCCAACTTAGTTCTGGTTTACATTCACCAAACATTTAATTGCACCCAGCCAGCCTTCCTTGCTATTCACAACTTTTTGTTCCAACTACAACTTAGCGTTTTCATCGATCTTGTTCACTTTTTCTCATCCAACAATAATACCGCTAGATATTTAAACTCAGGACACTTGTTCCAGCTGCTCACAGTCTAACATAACTTCACACTGAGGACTATCCTCAACTCACAGCCATTTAACCTGTACTCGGTAGTGCGTACGTTTTTTACGTTTCAAAACCCTCTTTTCTATCTATCACTCTGGCTAAATCTCAGGCTCTCTACCACATCCTCTCAAACTCTCATCAGATCGCCACCACAATAACCGAATCATTCTGCATATAATTAGGTAATATAGTAGGTTCTACTTTTATCCACTCATCTCTATTCTTATCCATCAATTGCTAAATCAATTCATTCCTGCCACCTCCCACCTCTAATTCTTTTCATAACCCCATCCATATACAAATGAATAACCAAAGAGACATATAACACAATCCCATATGCCTCACTCGCTATTAATACTAAACAATCACATTTTGACACCACTTATTCTTACACAAGGCCTCACTATCGTCATACATACTTTCGATTCCATCCCGAAGGCCTACCACCAACACCATATTATCACTAACACCGTGCCTACAAGCTGCCTATTTAAAAACCCTATCATTACTCCTGTTATCCAAATTCACATAAATCCATATAATACCATTTATCCTTTTCTCACTCATTTTTCTCAATCATATGCTTCAATGTGAAAATTTGATCCACACTAGCCTCTACCACTACCTAACGCACCTGTTCTTTCATCAAATCAGTTTCCCTCATCACTCGATTTGCACTTCTTTAGTCTCCAAAATACCAGCATATATCTTTGCTACAACACTCAACAAATTAATTCCCTTATATTTCCTATACAATTCCCTTTATCTCCCTTACCCTTGTGTAAGAGGGATCTATTACTGCTCTCCTTCAAATTCACCTCGAACGTATAACCCTCCATAAAACGTTTTATTAACACAACTTCTCAGAATCCAATCTAAGTCACCATCTCACCATCTTTAATATATATATATAATATATATATTATATATTAATAATATATATATATATATATAATATATATTATATATTATTAAATATATATATATTTAATATAATAATATATATTTAATATATAGTATATTATTATACAGGTTATCACCACGCTTTCTCACTGCGGACAAAGCCCTATTTAGAGAGGGGGTGTTAAAATAATCAACAAAACCTCAAACTAACGTCCCAAAATACGCAGTAATGAGTCTAAGACGTCAGGGCTTAAAAGTGAGGAGAGTTAAATTGAATTAGGAAACACAGAAGATGGTTAAAGAGAATTCACCAAAACAGAATAGGTGGCATGAAAGAAGTGAAGGATACCGCAGCGAACTAGTCTGGAATTGCTAATATCAACACAAAACTCATGTGCGGACACAGCACCCCTTGTGCTACGAGGGCGTCGTTAATAGAGTGTGGCACCGGAGTGGAAAGTTCCTCGAGAAGTCCTTGCCATACATGGGTACCTATAGGAAAAGAGATTTAAGATAACTCAAACATGCGTGCCGCAAAGATAGCATGGGGTAAATGACATAGAAAGAAAGACGGACAGTTATAGTCTCTCCTACTTTGCCTTTGGACTCGACCCTTAATCTATAGAGCGGGAGTAAAAACTGGCCCCCCAGAATGAGAGAGCATACTCCAACAAGGGCGGTATGAGGCCCTAAGCTGAACTATAACATGAGTAGATAACTGTGCTAAAGGACGGTAAAAAAAAGGAAATATACGCAGTCTAGAACAGAACTCCCAGTTTTCTTTGAGGCCGCCTTAGTAACCGTTGTCATTGTGATGTGAGGTTTCCCAAGACATTTTGTGATGGTCTCTATAAGGTTCCCTAAGGATGTTTTTGTCAACGAGAGAGACAGAAAGGAGATAGCAGACCGTCTCGTAAAGATGATAAGGAAATTGTTAGCAAGAGATGTTCTTAGAGAGGGGATAATTAAAGAAGTACGTCTATTTTAAAGGATTGAATGTTCACAAAAGGTTCATGCGGTAACCCCACACGGAAATTCTTATATCTAGATCAGCTTTGAGAATTTTAGAATCGTAAATGAATTAGGACGGAAGAGGCAATTCTAGAAGTAAAAGAGGAGCATAATTGAAATGAGTTTGGAAGAATGAAGGTCGATCATCTGCATGATGATGTGAATAGAGTTAGATGTGCAGTGAGAAGATCATTAATGAAAAATAAGAGAATAAAGTAGAGATAAGACAGAACCCTGAGGAACCTCACTATTGAACAGAAAAGGCTTAAGAAGAAGTCGCCCAATCAACAACAGCCAATTATGAGCGATTTGAAAGAAAACTAGAATAAGTATAGCAAAGAGAATAGGAGGAAACCCAAAAGAGGGAGCTTGGAGAGCAGTGACGCCTGCCATACAGGGTCAAATGCTTTGGATATGTCAAGCGCACACCACGCAAAGTTCACCCGTAGTTCCATATTAAGGGACTGAAAAAACCAATAAAATCTGTTAAATAGGAAAGTATGATCTATCCAGTAGACCTCGAACGCGAAAGCTCTACTAGCGATCGGAAAGAAAGAGATGAGGATTCCAGATTATAGGTCTATAGAAGGATGAGTTAAAGAAGGGTTTCAAAACATGCTTAGAAGAGAATTACAGCAACGTAGAAGAGTCATATAGGAGGCCGATATTAAGAAGGGTCAGAGCGGCTTCCTTTTTTCGAATAGGTTGGACAGTGCGTAGCTTCCAACACTGAGGGAAAGTGTTGATATTGAGACATAGAGAATATAGCTGAACGAGGTGAACGAGGGTAGGGGCCAGCTCGGAAGCACACTCCTCAAAACTCGGGTTAGGAATGCCATCCGAGAGCCACCCGCATTCCTAACGTTTATATATAGATCTCAGGAGCCCATGCAGCCGCAATTCATAATGTAACACAGCAAAGACCACCTAGACACTGAGAAGGAGAAGTGGAGAGGAGGAAGTGCTAGAATCGTCCAGGTTGAAGTTAGAGTGAAAACTAGTGATGCCGAAGAGATTGGCCATTTCAGTTGGAGAGTTAGCAACAGAACATTCAGATCGAATAAGAGGAGGAAAGTCAGATTTACAGAAGTTGTTTAGAGATGTTTTTGGCAAGAAAGTTAGAGAAAGTTTATCAGTAGGAGAACCAAGGAGGTTAGCGCACCTTCGTTTATGAAAGGCCGCTTTGCTCGTCGAAGAGATTATCCCTGCAACGGATTTCAGCACTGAATTGAAATATTAGGAGGGTTGATACCAAGAGAACCGAGAATTTTTCCACCCCCAGATACGCACTGTCTCTAGTCTGAATGGCCAGAGAGCAAGCACGACATCGAACCATGGATTATGGGAGAGAAAGATTTTAGTCGAAATTAGGAATAAACCGTGTCATCCCGTCCTTAACGTATTTTACAGCCTCCCACCCTTAGTAAGACACAAGAAAGCCGAAGCGGGTTTATCAGAGTCAAGCAGTCATTCCAATATAGTTAGCGTAGAAGCGACGCAAGGCCCCCAATCACCCCGATCAAAAGTGCCAGAAAAAACCGTCATAGGGCAGGATGGAGCTGTTGGTGCTGGCAAGAAAGTTTAAAGTTTAAAGATATAAGGTTGTGGGTCAGATTTACCAATAGGAGTGAAGGTAGTGTATTTATAGAGAGAAGAACTAGTGGTGAAACATAGTCAAGTGTGTTCAAAAGGTTGGACGATCCGGATAGTGTTGTAAGCTTTCTTGGTTGCATTAGTTGCTCCAGGCATTCGTAAGATGCTGAGATTGATGCGGCCTCCTCCCCACCGTAAATCAGTATGAGAGGAACCCCAACCATTTCAGTGTTGGTGTACATTGAAATCCCCTAAATAGAGGCGGATCTCAGTATTGGAGAGAAGATATGGACTGAGATTTATTGAAAGGTTGATAAGATATTCAAAAAAGATGAAAATCTGTTTTAGGAGAAAAGTAGCGAAGAACAAGTATATTGCTAGTAGAAGGAAGAGATAAAGGTTAGGGTTAGAGTTAGATAGGTGATATTCAACAGAGACAATAAGGTTAGATTTTAAGCCAGCGGATGTTTGGTTAAATTTAATAGAAAGCCCCGCTCTATTGCAAATCTGCCAGTCTTTCACACTACACACACACATAACACACACATACCTCCAACACACATAAAATAAGTGAGCAAAGGAACTTAAAGACAACACACGAAGAAATCGGGATTAAAATTGAATAAAATAAACAACTTAAAAAATTCAACACTAAAATTAGATTAAATAAAGAAATATGACTTACTATATACTAAAAACAAAACTTAAACCTAAAAAAGACCAAAGAACACTTCTGCCTGAAAAAGTATTGCAGTAAAAAAATACTACAAAGAAAACACATCAATGAAAAAAGTTCTGCAATGAAAAGTGCTGAAGTAAAAATACTCTTCATCATAAAAATAATCAATATAAGATAACAGACTATTACTACTATTACACTTAAAAATAAAACAACTTTGCTACACCTTCCCATAAATTGTAATGAAAGCGTACTGCGATGAAAAAGTACAAAGATGAAAAGTGTACAAAACGTTTTTATTTAAATGATCAAACAGTTAAATAACGAATGTATAACGAGTATAAACAATGCCGAATAGTTTCCAATTTGAATACAATCTTGAATCAAACGTTTTCAATTAAAACGCAATGAAATTTAAAAAAAGAAACACACAACACACGCTTTCACTAATCACAGAAAATTATAATAATAATAATAATAACAATAACGCCAAATAAGATAAAGATAAACTTTCAACCGGGAGCACTTCTAAGCACGTCCCGACACTCCACAAGATTAAAATTTTATATATTAATATATTATAAAGTGAATATATATATATATATATATAAACTCATATATATATATATACTTTATATATATATAATATATATATATAATATATATACTATTATAATATATATATTGATATATGATTATATATATAGTATATATTATATACTCAATAATATATATATATATATATTTATATATTATACTATCATAAATATATACCTATATAATGATATAGTATATATATACTTCAGATATCATATATTAAATATCTCTTATAAAACTATATATATATATATATAGATATATATATATATATTTATATAGTATAATTAGTAAGTATACAAAGAAATATAATATCATATACTATAATATATATATAATATAATATATTAATCATAATGATTAATCCTAATGAAGTTATAATATATATTAGATAAATATTTGATATATAATATTAATATCATCAGTATCATAATTAATATTATCATTCATCATCATCATTCATCATCATCATCAAATCATCATCATTTTCATCATCATCATTATCATCATTATTCATCAAATTTTTTTTTTTCCATTTTTATTTAACCATTTTTTTCATTTTTTTTTTAAATATAACCTATCTTTCTATTTTCATCCACTTTCCCCAACTGGGGTAAGGTGCGTCACATGTACTGGAAACAGAAATGTAGTAGAAGAGTATGAAGCAAATCGAAAAGACTTCACTCCTATTCTGCACCTTTCTTCTCGCCTCTCCCAAACTCCCATTTCTCTCCACCAGGAATTCCTTTACTGACTCAATCCACATTTTTCTTGCGATCTAAACCATAGAGCTGGTCTATTCCCAGCACATTCAACTTTATATATTCGCTTAACCAAACGACTATCATTCAACCTTTTAAAATGATCAAACCATACCAATGTACTTTCATTAACTCTCTCATTTACTCATTTATTCACAACACACTATCCCCTAATGAGTTCAATCCTCATTTTATCAATTCTTTTCACACCTATCACGCTTCTAAGATTGTCCATCTTAACACATTGTACATTTGATATATTTCTCTTTTTCCAGACCATAGTTTCATTATTATATACTAACACGGGTAACAATAAACCATTATGTCATACCCAAGCTCACTCAAGGCCTAGTCCCTTTACATGCCCCATGGATATAATTGCAGCAAATACTTCCTAATATACTCTGCATCATCCGTTCCTTTTCATGCAAAATATAAAATAAATATTTAAACTTAGACACTTGTTCCAATCGCTCACCATCCAGCATAACTTAACACCGAGGACTGTCCTCACTCCCAACCCTAACTTTACTCTTATCTACGTTTAATTTTACACCTCTCCTTTTACACACCCTGCCAAATCCCTTCTACAAATTCCCCCAAACATCACAGACGCCTCTTCAGAAGGTGTTATCGACCAACACAGAACCATATCAAGCAGTACCGCATAATAAATGAAAAGAAATTTTATGTAGGATCCATCAACTCATCTTTTTCCTATTTCTCCATCATTCAGAGATATTTCACTTAACCCCTCTAATTTTTATCAGTACAAGCAGAATGAGTAAGGCAGATCACCCTATCCCTATATACAAAAAAATTTGAAAATAACAAGGAAACATAACACATAGTGAGTGCGGAGTTGCCTACTCCATATCATTATCCTAACCAATCAGCTAGTTCAATTTCATTTATTCTTGCACACGTATCACTATCGATCATGACATTCTATTCTTGCATTCATGTCGTCCAGCCCCCACGTCATCATACCAGTATATCACAACATGCCATGCCGCCGTCAAAAGAAGCTTCCCTATTATCATATGATACGAATGCTGCAAATCCATAAAACTAAATAAAAAATTTATTAATTTCTTCTTCTCCCTCATTTCATCAATCATTTGTTTCAATTGTAAAGAATTGATCCACACATTCTCTACCAAACTTCTAAAAAGCACCTTGAGTCTTCACCAGACCCCAGAGAATCCAGATGCGTTAACCTACTCGATATGCCTCTCACGGACGTTCAAGATGCTCTTGACGATCGTATACAACCTTTTAATTAAGACGTAATAATCTACCTTTAGTTAAATAATAATCTTTTAATCCTTCCATACTAACATACTTACATACAGACTTCACAATAATGATTTTTTAGTTATTCATTATTACCTCACATCTTTAGATATTAGGATATCATGCGTAGTATATACTCTACAATGCATCATTCAGTTACACCAAAAAAGTATTTGCGTTCAACAAGTTATACTTCGCTCCGTATCAGTCTACGTACCCTACTAAAAAATATAACACAAAAGCTACTAATAATATGTAAACACTCTTCCTCAATCAACTCCCCCAAAAAAATCCTCCCAAACCCGTATAATAACCTTTCATTAAATCTATTTACTACTATTTTTATAATATATCAAATCTATCTCAAATAAAGCTCAATATATCATCACATCTCTCCTCCTACGTTTTTGATTCATTATTTCATACCACAGTATTTCAATTAATATACCTGCACATATAGTATTTGTCATATCACTTCTATAATCATATATTACTTACTCTACACATTACATCCTCCTTATCAAAAATTCTTCTAGTGTCACCAATATATATACCTTTATATAATTCATATTCTATAGTTACACATCTAAATACCTACACACATATATGTCACAATCACTACTCTTCATTATGCTAATAGTTATAGCAGATATTCGATATAGTATGTTACCATATCGTATTCCACACTCTTCTCCACAATCCTAACTATATATTATATATAAAATAAATATATATATATTATATATAATATATATATATATATATATATATTAATATAATATTATATAATTATAATTATATATACTATATATAATATAATATATTATATATATATATTATATATATAACTATGATATAATAAATATATTATATATATATTAATATATATATAAAATATATATATAATATATATATATATATATATATATCAGTATAAATATATATTATATATATATATATATATATATATAATAATAATATATAATATATAATATATAGTATATATATATATTATATATAGTATATATAAATATATAATATTATATATATATATATTATATATATTATATATATATATATATATATATATTATAATAAATAATATATTATGATATATATATATATATATATATATATAAATATATAATATATAATATATATATATACCGATTGGTCACCCTACTCAATCAACAAAATTCATTTTTTAGGCATAAAAATTGAAAGGAAGACAATAACTATACTGATTATTTATAACATTATATATCTATAAATAAAACTAATTATAACAATAAAATATATACTTAATATAATATAACTTAATTTTACATATTCAAATAATACTTATTCAATAATACATACGCTATATTAATATAGATCAATTTTAATACACCTTCGAGCGGTATATATATATATATGAACCAATTCATGTAATTACAGGAACAGGACATATATGGTGATGCGCAGAGTATCTTCATCAATGAATATAAATCCTCACCTAATGCTCTATCCCTGATGACAGTAGCGACCATATATATCAGTATATAAATCTCAATTCTCGGTGCAGTGAGGAGCAACCAAATATTCTCCACTGTATAAATAAATACAAATATCTTGTCTTATTTAAGTAAAGGACATATTACACATAAAGGCTACGATAGGCCATACTTATCAAAATATATATTTATATACTATTAAATTTACAATAAAGTCATAAAAGTCTAGTTCGGTAATAACAATTCCTTAAACGGTGACCAGATTTACCTTTCTAATTTCTGACCACGTCAGACAATGTTCGCAAGAAAAATAAAAAGTTACACTATAGATAAAAGTCACTTTTGCACAACGTTTAACTTATGTATAAACATTCCAATACTGGCACTAATAGATATTATTACTGTACTTTTAAGCAATAGATTATTCCAAGTGAAATTATAATACAGCATATATATATAAATATGATTATCTAAATTAATCAAAAGTTACACTTTAACTAGATAGTGATAAATAGATACACTATTAGTAATATGATTCTCAGAAAAAAAATATACTTACAATGTATATGAGTTATGACTACATAAACAGTAAACTATAAATATACTTACCTAATATCAGCCCTTAAGTTATACTCTAGAGGTTCGTCATAGTGCAGTCATCTTACGTATCAATAGACTAAGTTCGTTCATGAGATATTAAGCACCACAAAGATAATTTACAGAGCGGTTAGATTTATTTAAGTTCATGGAAATATCAACTCACTTTTACTTGTGGGATTAGTATAACGCAACTTGCCAACTACCATACTTAATGCGTTCATAATCTCACTAGATCTTAGATTCAAAGACATTGTCTCAGTTATATAACGTACTCTTAATTTTAAAGATGGGGGAAATCATTATCTTACTAGTACCTCCGTGTTGGAACTCATTTAAGACGAATATACATATATTTGCCTATACTTGACTTATCTTGACTTCTACACCTAGACTTATCACCTTCTGCACTTAGCGACTGAAAAAGTTGCATGACAAAGAGGTCCAATTTGGTCTCAACAGTAGACGATTCTAATCATCCTGTTGCGCAATCTTTATAATGATTGAGACCTGTATGTGCATCTCAGCACTTCCCTCTTCGTACTTTACTTAAGAAGATAGCATGTTAGTCGCTGTTTTACTCACTCAATTAAACTCTACGGTAGAAAAGATTAACAATTTATCAGATATGGCACACTCACCCAGAGGATCTGAGGAAGTATCCATCTAGACTCGAGCGAATAGGACACACATAAGAAAAAAAAATAATAAATTCTAAACGACACACAGATTTCTTCAACAGAGATTTCATCAATGTAGATGATTACCTTACTGCCATCGACTTCATAACGTTTAAACAAGCCTGTTCCATTAATTTGATTCAAATCTTCTTTCTCTGGAATATAACCTGAAACCAAATTGATTTCAATGATCGCCATGTTTGACGTTTGATTAGGCACAAGGTACGAAGTACAAACTTCTATTTCTCTCGTTTCACATCCTTCATCTGGCACCGATGATGTTGTCACTCTTAAACTGAACGCTTCATTTATCTCACCTTCTGGTACGTTATACCGTAGAACTGCCTGAAAATAAATAAAATGAAAAAACAAAAACAAGTTAAGAGATTAAATTTAAACGAATAAATTGAAAGCGGGTTTTATTTTTGAAATCCTCATTTTTAATTAAATTATTATAAATACTATGCATTTTTTTCAGGTGCCAAAATCGTAATTTTGTTATTTGAAGAATTCTTTGAAA
>JABUQX010034021.1:15000-46346 GCA_015478945.1 Trachelipus rathkii | reverse complement strand
TAGTGTAGCTAGTTCATTTATGATCAGATTTGGGTGTTTAACCGTTTCGCATTTATCATTGAACGCTTAACAGGTATACTTCCTTATATATATATATATATATATATATATATATATATATATATATAACATATATATATATATATATATATATATATATATATATATATATACATATATATATGCTATATATATATACTACTTATATATGCTCTGTATATATATATATATTCTTCATCTACCCTTTTTCTCCCCAAGACTGGTGGTAAGGTGCGTAACAAGCATCAGAAAAAGCAGTAGAAGAATATGACCAAGGAGTCGAAAAAGAGAGCCCAGATTTACCCCCAATCTGTGTACCATTAATTAGTAGGACTCGTCGCATTCAGAAAATCCACCCTATGGCTTCACGGGACAGACGGACCCCTCACTGTAGTAAATCGTCAGTGTAAAGGGTTCATCCACTTGACCCAGTGGGTCAAAACCATACCCCTTCACAAAACCCCACCATTCTCTCTTATGCGCCTTTATTCTCACCTCTGCCAAACTCACATTTGTCCTTCAGACATTAAAACACTGACTCAATCCACTTTTTCTTACGTCTCCCACCTGGTTTCAACATACTCGCCACGCCCATCCGCTTAAAACCGACTATCATTCATCCTTTCCACATGACCAAACCATCTCAACATACTTTCATTTATTCTCTCATTTACCCCTTTCTTCACACCACAAAACTCTCTAACATGTTCATTCCTCATTTTATCAATTCTTCTCACACCTAGCATGCCCCTAAGATTGTCCATCTGAACACATTGAACTTTAGATCTATACTTCTTTTTCCAGACCATAGTCTCACTACTATACAATAGCACAGGTAACAACATACCCTCATGTAAGACCCTAGCACACTCAAGACTTAGTCCCTTTACATTCACCAACGATTTAATTGCACCAGCCACCTTCCTGCCATTCACAACTTTCCTACCAAACTCTGCATCATCCGTTCCCTTCTCATCCAACATATACCCTAAATATTTAAACTCAGACACTTGTTCCAGCTGCTCACCATCTAACATAACTTCACACTGAGGACTGTCCTCACTCTCAACCATAACCTTACTCTTATCTACGTTTACTTTCAAACCCCTCCTTTTACACATCCTGCCAAATCTCTCTAAAAATCCTCTCAAACTCTTCAGATTCACCACACAAAACCAAATCTTCCGCATATAATGGGTAGGGCACCCTCCACTCATCTCCATCATTCTAACACCATTTCCTGTCACGCCCACCTTCAATTCTTTCATAACCCCATCCATATACAAATTGAATAACCAAGGAGACATAACACAACCCTGCCTCACTCCGCTATTAATACTAAACCAATCACTTTTGACACCATTTATTCTTACACACGCCTCACTATCGTCATACATACTTTTGATTCCATTCAGAAGCCTATCACCAACACTATACCTATATCACTAACACCTGCCATAGACCTTCCCTATTAACCCCATCATACCCCTGTTGCAAATCCATAAAACCTAAATACAATTTATTCTTCCACTCCCTCATTTTCTCTATCATTTGCTTCAATGTAAACATTTATCCACACATCCTCTACTACTCCTAAGCGCTTTGTTCTTTCACCAATCAGTCCTTCAGTCACTCGGCGCACTCTTTCAACCAAAACACCAGCATATATCTTCCCTACAACACTCAATAAACTAAATACCCTATAATTTCTACAGTTCCCTTTATCTCCCTTACCCTTATATAAGGGTACTATTACTGCTCTCCTCCAATCCCTCGAAACTATACCCTCCATAAACGCTTTATTACACAACTTCAAGATCCAATCAATCAACATCTTGCCTCCGTTCTTGATAATTTCAGCAGAGTAATTTCATCTATACCTGCAGATTTACCATTCTTCAACTTTGTCTTTCTACCTCCTCTTTGCTAACTCTCATCCCCAAAAATACCTATTCTTCTTGCACCATCAAACCCACACAGTCATTATCACTACCTCTTCATTACTGGCAATATTATGCACAGATTTTCAAGTGTTCTTTCCACACTCCACTCACATCCATTTCATCAGTTACAAAAACACCATCCCTATTCATTATTCTGAGCAGGTTCCCCTTATTCTAATTCTTAACCTTTCGCGCTTCCTTCCAGAAGAGCTTCCTATTCCCTTGTATGTCCCCATTCATCCTCCTTCCAAACTGTTCATTTACCTCTTCTTTTCTCTTATGTATGCATCTTTTAGCATTCCTTTTTTCCTCCTTATATAATTCCAAGCATCTTTCTTTGAAACCTCATCATTTGCTTTAGTACATTTCAACCACGCTTCTTTTTACTTTTAACCGCTTGCATCACCTCTTCATTCCACCACTCACTGTTATCATTCTTACTTCCCTACTTTAGCACCCACATACTTCTTTTGCTTGCTAACAATTGCTTCCTTCATTTGCTTCCAGATTTATTCAGTTTCAACTCGTTCATATTCACTGATTTACTTGCGAGCGTTCTTACATACTTATCCTTATTACCTTGTTCACTAAACTTCTCACTCTTAATTTTACCCACTTCCTTCCGTATCACCTTCCTCTCCATCCAAGTCCCCACTAACTTAATTTTACATAGAACAACATAATGATCGATAATCCCATTCCTAAACCCCTCACTGATTTAACATCCAACACATACTTCAACATCTCCTTTCTTCCCAACACAAAATCAATCATACTTTTCACTTCGATACCATCTCTACCTACACCAACTCTAGTATACTTATGGATACTCTTGTGTTTAAAGAAAGTATTACTTACACATACCTCTCCCCTCACAGAAATCAATCACCTTCCTACCATTCTCATTTTCTCCTGACACCCCAAAACCACCTGTTATATCATCCTTTTTTTTATTATATATATATATATATATATATATATATATATATATATATATATATATATATATATATATATATATATATATATATATATATATATATATATATATATATATATATATATATATATATAAATACTCTGCTATATATATATATACACTGTATATAAAATCTGTATTAATAGTCAATATTTAGACGTAGAAGGGGTATTGGTACTACTGTATAATTTAAAACATCTTTAATATATATATATACATAAAAAGGTAATTTAAAAAAAAAAAAAAAAAAAAATGTTTTAAAAAAAAAAAAAAAAAAACATAAAAAAACCGTTTTTGTCACAACCCAACCCACATCCATTATTTTTTAGGCTAACGGTGGGTAATACTCAGGGACTCAGTGACCAAGAGAAGTTCCTACAAGGTTCCACCAAGACAGTGATCAGAGAAATATTTATGAAAGACCAAAGAGCAATTTGATCCCATAAAGTAAGAGCAAACAATACTAAGAGCCTAACCACTCAAGGCAAAGGTGTACATTTAATGCCACAGCAAGGTGATACAACCACGAAGGTTATAGATATCAGTATCGAAGGTAACAGATATTGATATAGCAAAATTTATACCGAATATAGTATTAAAGGTACCAGTATTGGTATCACAATTATAATAATTATACGCCCTAGAGCAGTGGTCTCCAAAAGTGGAGATACGCGTGCGAGAGTGCTGAAGGTGATACCCAGAGAGTGCGTAAGGTAGCCTCCACGATCACTTTACTTGCGAATGTATGATCTTGTATCAAGTGTGAGTCGCGATCGATATATATATATATATATATATATATATATATATATATATATATATATATAACCTAACTATATATATATATATATATATATATATATATATATATATATATATATATATATATATATATATATATATATATGCATATAAATATATATATACATATATATATATATATATATATATATATATAAACTCGCGGGCAAATTTAATGCATCACCCGTAAATATAATTTAAACTCTTTCATATTGGGAAATGTAGGGCTAGGGTTTTGTTTTATTTGGTTCATTCCCAACTCGGGAGTGTTGCAGAGGGTTATAAATGTATCCGTATGTAACGACAGTGTGTAGGGAATTAAATGGCATAATAAAGATAACGAAAAAAATATGGATATGATGATTTCATTAATCAACAACAATATTCTACAAATTACAATGTGAAATGCAGCATAAAGGTGTCTAATAATGGGTTGTACCCCCTCTGGCCCTTCCAACATCCTCCAAGCGATTCGGCATTGATGAAATGATCTTGGAGATGGTCTCCTGCGGGATGTTGTCAAAGCGTTTGCAAGCTCCCTGAGTGTGGACGAAGAATGTTCACGGGCTCGAACACGCCTACCAACAAATCCCAAACATGTTCAATAGGATTCATGTCCGGGCTCCTCGCAGAAATGGCCAGGAGTCTGATCCCTACCTGTTGTAGGTACCTTTGGACGACCTGTGCAGTGTGTTGTGTGGCGTTGTCATGGAGTAACAAAAAATGGACGCCAATGAAGGACGCGAAAGGAACTATATACTCTTGAAGGATGTCTTCCGCATACCTTTCAGACGTTAGCGTTCCTCTGTTCACGATATGCAATGCCGTGCGAGCACCCAGACAAATGCCTGCCCACACCATCACAGAGTCATCTCCAAAAGGAATCCTTGGGGAGATATTGCAAGCAGAAAAGTGCTCACCTGCACGTCTCCAAATTCGCCGACGTCCATCTGGTCCATGTAATGTGAACCTCGACTCATCTGTGAGTGTCCAATCTCCATACGCTTGTGAAAAATGAAATCGCAAGCCGATGCTCTCTGATTAGGTGAGGGCCGATGGCAGACCTTGCAATACGTACTCCACGTTCATTCTATCGTCTTCTAATTGTACGCTCGGAAATGGGCACATGTCTGACCTCACGGAGCCTATGTTGTAGCTGTACGCTTGTTTGGAAACGATCACGAAGCACTGCCAGATGGAGGAATCTGTCATCTCTCTCGGACGTCGCCCTCGGGCGACCCTGACCATGTCGTCTAATGTTGCTGCCAGTCTCCCTGAAACCGACGAAGGATTCGACTGACCGTCCATTGGTTTACCCCGAGTTGCTGAGCCAAATGTCTCTGAGAATGGCCTGCTTCCGACAGTGTGATAACTCCTATGGCACGTTAATCTTCTCTGACGATGTCTTTCCATTGTGACAGTCTTTGTCAAGCTACGACTTACGGCATAGGGTTTGTTTCGTTAGTTGGTTGGTGTCTTGCCATCTTGTTCTCCTATGAACGTACTTTCGGGATTTCGTAATTTGGTTGATTATCCTTTATTCATACTGACCCTGGTTCCATACACGGTGTAGTTACGTATGGCCCAAATAAAACCAAACCCTAGCTCTACATTTCCAAAAATGAAAGAGTTTACATTATATTTACGGGTGATGCATTAAATTTGCCCGCGAGTTTATATATATATATATATATATATATATATATATATATATATATATATATATATATATATATATATATATATATATATATATATATATATATATATATATATATATTAGAACCTATAGGGGTACAACTTAGAATTATTTTGTCAATTTAGGTAATTAAATTTAAATTAATTATATGCCCTAGAGCACTAATAAAACTTTATTAAGTACTAAACTCTACTTTAAATATTGTATACCTCTTTTAACATATTGTATTTACTGTATTTTATTGCGAAATACCCTAAAAAGACTTGATATATTTGAAAAACAATTTAAAAGAAACAAAAAAAAATTTTGGCCTTTAGTTTTTTTCAAAAAAAAGCCTTCTCTTTCTGAAACCACTTCTTTCTTTAATATATCCACTACATTGTATATTTATTATAATTATTATAGTTAGGAATAAAGAAAGAAAGACACATTAATCATGAATATACCCTCGAACCAGGAGGCTTTGGTTGATTTCCTGGCCAAAGAGGAGGAGAGTTAAAGGGGTGGTGATATTGTTCCACAGACGAATTCTGCGGATGTGGATGTATTCCCTGCTGGACAGGTACAAAGCATCTCATATCAGTTGATCCAAGAAAGGGCTGCACTGAACGTGTAAACTCAACATTTGTCACTGCCACAATCAGTCGTGGTCGATTATCAATGGGATATTGTGCCATCACAGGAAACAGCGAAAATACTTAGTGCTTTGGTGAATGATTTCTCATTAATTAATTTAAGCTCTCATGCGTGTTTTTCTGATAACAGACCAAAGTTTCCAAGCCTATACCTCAGTTCCAATGTATAGATTGCCTCCAGTAAATTTTCAAAACACAACAGAACCAAATCTATCCCCTATATCAAATATTAATGATGTAAGAGAACCCCTGACTAATAGCATGATCAGCCAATACAATCATCCAATACATGCAGTTGCAGGGCTCGATCATGTTATAGCAGGTTGACCTGTTATATAATAATAATATACAGCAGTTTCAATAATGATAACAGATGCGCACAGCCGCCACAATTCTTTGCCAATTCCCAGACAGATGTCTTGTATCAGCAGAGCATGATGTTGACACAAGCCATCTTGTTACTTATGGAATTGGCAAAGAATTGCCAGAAAATTAAAGTTGTTGATCCCGGAAAATATAAATATGAAGCCAACCAAAATCTCATTTGGTTTTTACCAGACTTCGAGGCATACTGTTCACTGAATTATCCCAATGCCGAACAACAATGGTTGCTTTTGTTGGTATGACACTTGGAATGATCATTCCTTCAGTTATACAACCTAATTATTAAAGATGACCGTAACTATGCCTCAGTGAAGGATACTTGCTTAAATGGTACTGGCAGGAGGAGAAAAGAAAGGATGAGTATAGATTGCAATCTTATCACTCTGCTTGCAGATCTCCTGGAGAAAGTGTTTGTATGTTCGCTCATAGACTCGAACAACTAGCAGCTAAGGCGTATCATGTGATCGATTTGAGAGAACATGATTCTCTTTGAACAGCCTTTCTCCTTAGTCTTCCCCCTTATATGAAAAAGAAAGTTAAAGAATATTTTATACAACAGGAAATGGATACATCAAATAGAGTTCCTTGGGAAAGGATAGTGAATCTAGCAGATTCGTATGATACGGATTACAGTAAGAGCAAAGAACCTTCACATTCTTTATCAGTATCTGAATTAGGTAATTTTAATCAGCAAAAGACGGACATAGAGGGTCATAGACCCTACCATATGAATTGATACTGTAAATCTGAGCTGGTCTGAGGTGCTGAAAAATAGACCCCCATATAACAGCAATGCTCAGAATAAGCATCATGGTTCCGCTTCTAAAAATGTATCTACAAGTATCACACAATGCCCCACATCCAGTAACAACACAAGTCAGTTTTTCAAAGACAACCAAAACCACAACCAACATTTTTTGAACAACACACAGACACAGTAGCCTCAGTAATTTAAACACTTCCCAAAATAACAGATCAACATTACTCTGTGATTACTCTCATGTGAAGAGTTGGTGCTTTAAGTATTTGAGAGTATGTAGTTACTGTCAAAAGTGAAGACATATCAGAAGTGAATGTCGATCCATGAGATCTCCTCCCCAAACAACACCCAATACTTGCAGAGGTTGTCCTTTCTCTAAGGCCTTATGTGGGTATCAACAGTAATAGCAGAACACCGCCACACAACACTATCCCAGAAGTCTGATACACACACACAGTCTCCTAGACAGGCTTCTGGCAAAAATAATTAAGTCTATAAACAAAACAGATACCACACTAACAAAAACAGATACGATACTCCTCATTTCCCACGTAGATATCTGGACCTGTGTGAGTGGTGTCGAACCTCACACCAAGAGGGTCATTGTGGGAGAGAGTGAAAAAGGGCCAAAGCCGCCTTTAAACTGAACCCCTCCCCCAGTGGATCCATTCAGTAGAGATGTCACCAATACAAGAAGTGAAAGATATATTGGCTCCTGTTGTTACAAAATCCCAGAAAATATCTCAGATGACAGTGATTTAAGGACAGATTGGTATAATGCATCATTATTATTTATCTGATAAGAATATACACATCTTTTATTTACATAAATTTTTTGATCACCGGTTTTGCTGCTGGTCACAGGAAAACTTAAAAATTTAGAAGTTTTCCCCAAGAGCAGTGGCAAAACCATTTGGTATACAAAAAATTTATCTAAACAAAATATGTGTATCTTCCCCAACTATGCATGCTCTGAAAATTTGGCAATAATTGGATATTATAAAAAAGTTATCACAATTTTTATTTTTTAGTTGCCCCCCCCCAAAAAAAAAATAAAAATTCAAATAATTGGTAGCATTCAACTTTTTATAATTCATCTGATTAGAATTAAATTTTTACAGCTTGTAGAATTTGGGGAGATACACATTTTTTCATTTATATAAATTTGTTGTATACCTAACGGTTTTGCCACTGCTCACAGTTCAACTTCTTGGCTCTTTCACTAAAATAATTTTTTTTTACATTGAGCTACTATTTCGGAGTATAGCAAAAATCTAAACACTTTTATACTTTTCTTTTTTGCTTTTCAATTTTATCATTCCACTACATTTTGAAATATGATTCATGCATGCAAATATAATAAGTTTTGGTATGTTTTGGATAACTTTTTAATTTTAGGGAGAAAAGAAAAGTTGAGATTTTGCAAAAAAAATATCAAAATAAAAAAACATATCTCTACCATATATATTGCTGCTATTTGTGAGTTATTTTATAAAACATATGTGTATGGCAAGTATTTTAGTGAAATCTGCTTGCAAAAATCTTTTGTAGTTCAGCAGAAATTCACTGCTAAAAATTGCTGATTCATGATATTTGGGAAGAAATTATACAAAATCTAAACACTTTTTTGCATGTGTCATCGAAACATATTGTAGAGAAATCTTTCCTCTTTCGAATGGTGTAGCTATAATTTATCCATAAAAAATCACATTAGTGCTGCTATGTGCAACGTCCCCTTAAGTGCTCGTTCATCACAGCCAAAATACACCCTGACAGTTACCTACTCTGGCATTTCATCAAGTTCAGGGTTAATCTCATGGAGCAGTTCCACAACCATGCACCCCCTCACAAAATCACTATTCTCACCTGCTAAATTCACATTCCTTTCAGATCCACTCTTTTACGGACTCAATCCACTTTTTATATAGTCTCCCAACATGCTGCTTCCCAATACACTAGCCACTATACACAACTTCCCACTTAACCAACTGACCATCATCCATCCTTTCCATATGTCCAAACTACCCTAATATGCATTTATTTTCATTCACACCTTTCATTACATCACACTACTCTCTAATACGCTCACGTCCATTTAATAAATTTTTCTCACACCTAACAGGCAGATAACATTATCCATCAAAACAGACTGCACCTTAGATCTATACCTCTTATTATTATACACCACAGTTTTGCTATTATACAATAATACCAGTAACAACAAACCCTCATTCAGAACCATAATCCTACTGCATTCATGGCTTATTCCCATTGCATTCACCAATGATTTAATTGCACAAGCCACCTTCCCGCCACACAACTTTAAAACTATATTCAGCATCATCTATTCCCTTTTCATCCAACATATACCCTACGTATTTAAACTTGGATACTTTTTCCAGTTTTCCACTATCCAACATTATTTCACTTTGTGGACTCTCCTCACCTACCACCATCACTTTGCTATCTACCTTATATTTACTTTAAAACCCCACCTTTCACACAATAGGCCAAACCTCTCTACCAATCCTCAAACTTACTTCTGATTCACCACAAAACCAAATCATCTGCATGCAATAAAATAAGCAAGGCATATTCCATTTTTTCCCATTCTCTCTCAGTCTTAACACCCTCCCCTGCCACCCCTACCTTAAATTCTTCCATCATCCCATGGAGACAACACAACCCTGCATCACTCACCTATTAATATTAAACCATTCTCTCCACTCCATTTATTCTTACATATGCTTCAGTATCAACATAGATACTTTTATTTCCATTCAGAAGCCTACTTCCAACACCATATATCATTCATACCTGCCACAGAGCTTTCCTATTAATCCTGTCATAAGCCTGTTGAAGGTCCATAAAACTTAAATAAAGTTTCTTCCTCATTTTCTCACTCATGTGCTTCAATGTAAAAATTTGATTTATACATCCTCTACCATTTCTAAATACACTTTTTTCTTCAATCAGTCCCTCAGTCATTCAACACATTCTTTCATCCAAAATACCAGCATATATCTTATCTACAACACTCAGTAAACTAATTCCCCTGTAGTTTCTACAGTTCTTACATCACCCTTACCTTTATGTGAGGGTACAGTCACTGCTCTTTTCCAGTCCTCCAGAACTACTCTCTCCACAAATGCCTTGTTGCACAACTCCCATTTCGAGTCAATCACAATCTCATCTCCATTCTTCAATTTTCTCAACTTACCTATTGCCTCATCTCCAAATTACCTACTTCTTATACCATCGAACTCACACATTCACAATCACCTCTTCATCACTTCTGGTGATATGCTGATTTTCAAAATATTCTATCCGCACTCTCCTCACATCCATATCATCAATCATGAAATCACCATCCTTATTCATTATTCTATGAAGATTCACCATACTCTCTTTCTTAAAACCTTTTGGTATTTCTTACCAGAACAGCTTCCTATTCCCTTGTAAGTCTAAATTCATCTTCCTTCCAAACTGTTCATTTATCTTCTTTTTTTTTCTACATATGCTACTTTTTGCCTCCTCTTTTCCTCTTTATATATTTCCATACACCTTTCTTTCAAAATCTGTTCATTGACTTTTAGTACATTCAACCACGCATCTTTTTTACTTTTTAACCTATTCCATCACCACTTTCTACCATCCATCCACTATTGACATTCTTACTTTTTTTTTTTTTTATCTTTCACTCTTAATTCTCCCACTTCCCTTTTTTTTTTTTCTCCATTCATGCCACATATATATATATATAGTGCTGTTACATAAAAAAAACCCACCCCGTTTTGTTACACAAAAAAAACCCATTCTGTATCTCGGTAAATATGAGGTCTAGAGCGAAAAAATTTGGTGCACCTATTAATCGCATCTAGTAGGAGAGAGAGAGAGAGAGAGAGAGAGAGGAGATTTGGAATTTTTTGTCATTATGTTATTTCACAATTTTGAGATTTTTTGAGCGTCATCATTTTGGAGGACTTATTCAAGCTATCACTGCATAACAGAAATTATTATAAAAGAGAATAAATAATTTGTTCTTTCTTTCTCGTATATAATATCAATCTCCACACCAACAATTTCCATGAATATTTTATGCAGCCCTCCCCCCCCCCAACCTTGAGTTGAGCTCTAAAAAAAACCCACTGTTAAAAAAAAAAAACAATTCCATATTAATTGAAAATGTGCTGTAATACCCTATATCATATCACAGCTGTTGGTTGGTTTTTTCTTCTGTCAGTGTGGGGTCCGAAAAAATCCAAAAAAAATGGTAACAAAAAAAAACACTGACGTGCTGAAGCACACAGAGACAAAATAACCCACTATGAATTTATGTGTATATATAGTACCTGTAATAGGTCGTATATATAATATGTATATAAATTATATATTATATCTATATATAATATAAATACCGGTATATTAATAGTATTCATCAACATTTTCGTAGTGCTAGAAGTGGTCACGCGCGCTCCGATGTATATTTTTTAGCACTCTAGCATGGCATCCTACTCATGAACTAACCTGAGTCAGGTGTCAACCCTATGTTTTAAGGTATAGGGAGTTGATTCCATTGGTTGTTTATTAAATCAACGGCATTGTTGCACCCTACCAATGGTTTAGTATCCGCCCCCCTTTTCTAATGCCTCTAGCATGTATATCGTATGTCATGGAATTATACACAATAATAGAGTAATCAGAATAGTATTATAATCTGATACTGCTGAATCGATTACCGTGGTGTATGATGCAATCTAATCACTCATACCATGGTTTAGTATTAGATAGTACCCCTACCCCCCTTTTCTATGCACCTATGCAACTTTTATTTCTTGAGCTACAGAGACGAGCTTGGTGTGGCTAGTATTGGTTTTGAGGTATGCAGACGTCGATTTCCTATGACGAGTGTAGTTGTCAGAACTCGTAAGTTTTAGAATGCATCAACACCGTTTTTAAAATGGATCGCGCTATCAACCTTTCGATAAGGAGGGGTGTAGGCGGATTGTGATAGAAGTATGGAGGGAGTATAAGATGCAAATCTATTCAAGAGTTTAGGGAGGGAGGGTCATTCAGCCCAGCAAATTTCCTGATTCAAAACACACTAGTAAAATTAGAGAGAGAGACCGATACCTCATTTTTGATTTTCCACAGCACACGAGAGATTTTTTTTAAATTTTTAATTTTGATTTATAAGGTCTTTTGTACAAATAAATAAAAATAATTGTAAAATTGATCACCTACTCTTTGATATCCCTGGTGTTATGTATAACATATATTCATATTAGAAAAAGTGAGAGAGAACCCGGTGGACGACGTTTCAGTTGTACGCTTCCCAGCATCTTCAACGACTGGGTGGCCACGAGATCCGAATATCTCGCGAGGCATCGGAAACCCTATATCATAACACACTGGCAAAGATGCCTCGACAAAACACAAAAACTAACTTAGCTAAAGAATTGCTAAGGTGCCAGATTAACAAAAATCAGCTTAAATACGCACATACAGCTAATTTATCATTCTCGACTTCACACAAGACTTAGATATTCAGGCAAAGCAACCACAGAGTGAGAGAGAGTTAATACATAGTTCGCTTTGTTTACGTCATTTCTTGAGCCAAAAAACACCAAATTATTACGCTATAGGAATATTGTTTTTAATATACTACGTTTGATCTCTATATCTTAAGAGAGTTTGAGTGAGAGACTCATGAGTCAAGAGAGAGAGTAATACGAAAAAGTGTGTAACGTCTTCACACTTAGCGAGATTAGAGAGAGCGAGAGGCCGATTGGTCTATAGACATCGCTATCTTAATTTCATATTAAATTTTACTTTTTTTTTACTATTTAATAATATTTTCATAAATATGCTTAATAAAAGATTTAACTGACATATGATGCCATATTGTTGCTCTAGGAAGGGTTTTTAGAAGGGTTTTCTTTTTCGTCATTGGGTTTTTTTTGTAACGATGGGTTTTTTTTTTTTTTTTTTGGATCTAAATAATTTTAAAAGTATTTCCAGCGAAACAAATAATTTTTTTCATGGGATAATAGCCTAGGCCTTGCCTTATAAGAAATTTTTATAAAAGTCCGATATGTAAAATAGTTTATAGTTATAGGCCAAAAACTGAAAAATGGGTTTTTTTTATGTACAGCAATATATAATATCACACACACAAGTAAGTTATTATATATATATATATATATCTTAAATATATATAATATATATATATAATATATTATATATATAGATATATATTATATATATATATATATATATAATATTTATATATATATTAATAATATAATAATATATATATATAATATAATATACACACTTTTCAATTTGCTAATTCGAATCAAGCTGTGACATTTGCTTATTGTTTCTTTTTATCAGATTTAATATTATTATTCTTTCAATGATAAATAATAGAACCTAATGGACATCACGGAAGAGAATCTTCAAAGGTTAGCCGAATTCCTAACTCAAACCCTATCACCAGAAATAGGGCAACGTCGACCTGGTAAGTCAGTATTTTATTCTAATTTTCATAAATATAATTTTTGTTGTTGATATATTTATAAGCAGGGATGGCAATTTTGGTGATTTTTTTGATTTTTTAAAAAAAAAATCAATTTGTGATTTTTTTGTATATTTTGATTTTTCAGATTCGTAAGTCAGCGATTATAATTTGTAACCTGCAAATTATATTTCGCGTGACATTACGAATCCAAAAAATACAAAAATATCAAAAAAATCAAAAAAAATCACAAATTGATTTTTTTAAAAAAAATCAAAAAAATCACCAAAATTGCCATCCCTGTTTATAAGTCTTCTTACATATAGTCTTATTATTTCATTTAATGTGATATGTAATAAACACTGTATTCTACATACCATAGGTTTATATTATATATATATATATATATAATACTATATATATATATATATATATAATCTATATATATATATATTATATATTATATTATAATATTTATTATTTTATTATAAAATAAATAATAATTATAAATTAATTATCATAAATAATAATAATATATATAATAATATATATACCTCCCTCCCAAATATTAGCTGAACAGTTCCTGGAGCAGGTTTCTGCAAATCAAAATTCCAGTTTTATACTTAACTCTTATATCTCGAGATGATCTCAAGTTTCAAAGACTATGGTGAATTCAAAAAAATTTTGTTAACAAAAATTGATTGTGGTGAGTTATATATATACCGTATAATATATAATATATATATAATATATATTAACAAAATATAATATATAAGTATATAGCACGGGTGAGTATCGACTCATAAGTGGTTTAATATTATGATCACAGTATATAGTGAGAGAGTAGTACCGAATGATCACCCACATCATATATATCTAATAATAGTATGTAAATATTATATACACGATTAAATATAAACCTATAAGAAATATTTACTAGTTACTAGACTATTCTAGTACGAGTAACTATCACTTTTATTTTTTTTTTTTAACATAACTTCTTTTAAATTTAATTTTATAACGTACTACAAATACTTATATATAATATCTATTAAATAATGATAATAATCTGCCTTAATGAAGGTTTTTAATTGCTCATGACTGTTTTTTAGCTAGATAACTTTTATTGGTCTTAAGAAATCATATCTTTTTACGAATGTTGATAGACTGATTAATAAAGATTTCTGGTAAATGATTGAATAATTGAGAGTGTGTTTGTATTGCATAAAAACAGGGTTCAAACAATCTGTCTGTCGAGTAAATTATGAGGCAGGGAAAAGTTCTAGGGCGAAAGAAAATATGAGTATTAGCAGTGGAGAAAACAAGGAAAGTCTATCATATATGATGGCTTCCAGAACCAGTTTGCCACTGTAACATTCCTAATCTAGTAAGTCAGGGAAATCTCCAACAAATAGTAATACAAGAGTCGAGATGAAGCTTTATATAATTTCCACATAATCGTATAGAATAATCATATATTTTGATATATACTTTTTTCTCTCCTATAATGTATATTGGAGTATTTTGTAGCGATATGGCCGTACAATGTTAATTAGAAGTAAGTGCAAAGGAATACACCGGATGGCGAAAATGATATGCTATAACTATACTTCAATCTCTAATCTCTTATTACTATTTTTAGTGTTACTATTACTCTATCTCAATGTTTCCTTCCTCTTTTTCAAGTAACACAGTCTGATCAAGTTCATACTCTTATCTCATTTGACATGCGTATGCTACAATTGATTTCCTTTATTAATTTATAACTGAGGTGAATCTGTAATGACTATTATCTATAGTATATAATATCTTTGATTAGGTATATATCTTTTTTAGGTTTCTATTTTTTCTATGCTTGTTAGATGATGTTTGTGAGTTTTCTTATGGAGCATTTGTCAAGCTACATATCAGTTAGTAATTTAGAAATTTATACACAATTTGCTAACGAAAAAAACTAACTTTAACGACTCAGTGAGAATATGAGAATTCAGTCACATATACTGAAACCTGATTCTATATTCTGTTCACAGATTTACTAATGGTCCCAAAATATTATATTCTAAGGATAAGAAAAGGATGTTATCTAATATCCAATAAGAAAGCGTGGAGCTATCAATACCTAGACACTATGCATTATTTGTATTAAAGTTACATGAGCAGAACTCTGTAGACACAGTATCTGATGCTAGATCAAATGACAGGACAATATTAAAAATGATTCTCTGATATGTATACCACAGTCCAAGTGGGGTCGATCACTCTCAAGATATTGTACTCCTTAGTATAAAGATTTTATATCACTCAGCTCCAGAACAAAAGAAACTAATAGATTTATTTATTGCATAAGCCATGCTATTTGTATAACCCAGATAACTGCAACTCACTAGATTACTGTCTGTAGCACCAGCTACAAAACCTAATATCTCCTTACTGAGGAGCTGATCAGATTTAAATTGAGAAAATAATCTCAAGAATATTTGATTTAGATGCAATGCCTACTTTCAAAGCACACTGCAATATTATTCTCAATTCTCATACCTTTGCCTTATCAGTTTCAAACCAATGGGTTTAAGGTAATTGCTACTGAAGAACTAAGTGTTTATAAAGCGTTAGATTGATGAGATGAGACAATTATTATATATTAGTGAGGATAGTTATCACAATAGATAATAGCGACTAGAGGTAAGGAGGGTTATGTGTCATATATAAATCTTAATGTACAGAGATATAAAGGTAAGACTCTAACGATCATTAGTCGGTCAATGTATCTCACAAGATAGTGCACGAGATTGCTAATATTGTGTGAAGACGTGTGAGATTCATGAAAGTATACACATAATATGTTGCTTATCACAAAGTTTAAAAAAAAAAAATCGTTCGAACTATATAGTAAGTAGCTCGAGTCTATAGGAGAAAGTTTATTGATTATGAACCTATCATCTAGAGTCAAACAGAAAGGGAAAAGAAAGCATAAAATGATTAAACTAAGACTATTGAGTCTTCATAACAGAATCTATACTTATCTAACAGAGAAGTCTTATGTATGAATATTAAGATTTGACAATACGAACGAGATATCAGCAGTCCTATATACAAGCAAGATAGAAATAATTCCGCTATTTAATTAACAGAAGTTACTACAATTTTTTAATATCATCTTTCTAATAGCTGATTATTTGGGTATCCAAAAATTCCAGGGGGGGGGGGGGGAAGAGAGCTGAGAGAGAAAGGTTAGGCTAATGCCTGCCTTTAAAAACTTCTTGTGAATTATAGTGAGCAGCAGACTCAGCTTAGAGCTATAAGGTAAGCTTTCAAAGCTATTTCTATTTCTTATGACTTTTGTATTATTATTAAACTACATTTGCAAATAAAAATATAAGACACAGAGTTGCTACTTTGGTTTCGAGGCTAATAAGGATTGTCTTATTGGCAGATAAGCTAAAAAAAAACATAAATCGATGTTAAATTCATCATGAGTATTGAAACAATATTGCTAAAAGTACAGTATTCAATACATCATTAATGATATGTGAGACTGAGTAATATGAGCGCCTGACATATAAGATTATCTTAATTAGATACTTTGTATAACACCACACAAAGTATATATTAAAAGACACCTGTTTGGAGAGGGATCAGTGCTATGATATTGTGATATAGAGGAGCATGTCCATGTGCATTTATATCACATGAAACTATAAAATTCAAGATTGAGACCCTGAAAGAGAAAGGAGATTGATTACATGCTAAGAAGTTAAATATATATAAAATATTCTAAAATAGCAAATTATATAAACAAAAATATAAGAGCTCATCTTAATTAAACTCTTTGTTGTAAGTTTATTGTTAACGCAAATAGGATTATCTATATGCTACACTAGTTGATAGTGGTTTGAGAAAGTCATGTGTTTTTGGATTTATAATTTTGATTGCTATGTCTGAAATAATGATAGTATTATCAGTAGAATTAATGGTTAGGCTCTATATAAATCTATGAAGAAAGACCAAAGTTCTTCTGTAAATTCGTTAATAATTCGGTACAACTTTACTCCTATTGTCTTTTTTGCTATAATATTAATGTCAACATTATAGTAATAAAGAGTTTGGTGACAAGTTTTCCCTATCACAAACTAGAACTCAAGTAGACTGTATAACTAAGACACAAAATCTTTTCTCATGACTTCCAGTCGCAGACTTGACATTTTAACGAGTGGTTTATATTTTTATGAACTCTAAAAGTACTATTAATTTTTATGGTGCAATAGCATTATCCGCCATGGTCTAGTAATAAACTTGATACAAGACTGCACCTCTTATTTAATATATAAAAATGCATCATTTTTTAGTAAATAAGATTATGATATATAGTAAAAGAAATTCAAACTTTATTTCAAAATTTGTAATTTAATGGTATTTATATTTGCCAAATACATTATGTTTGATCTTACTGCTTAATTTCGAAGATACGTGCTCAATAACTCCGAAATTATCAGGGACGCATGTTGTACACGACGGAAGTCAATACTGCCAACATTCCACAGATCAGAATGAAATCATTTAAAAATATATATATTTTTTTCTTTCTATTTGCACACTTTTGAATTGCATTCTTTAAAGTATCTACTTGTTCACATTTATTATTTTATGAGAAACCTATCAAGAATAGTCACGTATCATAGTAATCCAATTCAAATAAACTGAACTATCTAAAAAAACCTATGACCATGAGCCTCATAAGTTTTCAACATTAAATATTCTGTAGATGTTAGATATAACTCACTATACATTAAGGCCAATAAGTCTAATGACTTATATAGTCTATACTTCTCTTCATGTCTATATAGATATCACTTCACTAGACTAATTAGCACTTATAAATTAAAACTATTACCACACATTAGTATTATAAACTTACACATGACACTTTTTTATATACTCCTTCTCTAAACCATACTGCAACTATTGGCTGTCATTCTATAAATAAAAGCATCACATAATATAGTCATCTAAATTGAGTCTCTTTAAGAGTTCAGGAGAGTGCTTTATTCACGAGTGGAAAATGTAATTTATTATATTGTACTAGACTTTAATAAGGATGTAATGTTACTTCATATGTCAGAATAAGCCTAGCTCTTGTCAAGTGTTTATAGGGAAGTTCTCTGAAGAAGCAATTATATCCACATTACTCAAAAACAGTCCTCTTGTGAGACTGGAGCCCAGAATATCCTCATTGCATTAGATCAACATGTAACTTTAACATGCCTGTATTTAATTAACCAGCTACTGCTCGCTATAAAACAACTCCAGGAGAGGGACTCATACAACTTTGTACAAGATCCACATATTATTGTCTCCTCGAGTTTCTAGCTTTACTCTATATAGTAGGACTTTGAGTTTAAGTCTTTATGATGTCATATTAAGAAGAATAAAGATCATTTTTACTCGTCACCATTGAAAGTGTACTACTCCAACTAATTATTATCATCTGAACCATAAGAGTTTTCTAAGTTGTGATTACTTCTATTCCTACAATTGATTCTTCAAATCTATATAACTCTTAAAGCATTGACAGACGACTCTATATGCTACGTACAGCACACTGATACCACAGTTGTAAATCTTACTATAATCGGATCCCTATAAGTTAAATTCACATACAAATTCATATATGAGTATCTATAATTTATCATTTGTTACTAATATCATAGACTATATTACACAAAAGGATGGTATTCCTCATCTTATCAACACACTCATGATTGACTGAATGAAATTTTATCCATTGTCAGGCCTTTTCGTCGTACTGACCTTTAGAAACCAAATTAAAGTTGTAGAAATAGACTCCCTTGCCTGAAAATTAACTAGAGGACTACTTGATTAAGCGCAAATACTACACCTCACTTCATATAGGAGGGATCCTAAATCATATCAATAAGATAACTTTATGACACAGAGAGGTTGATTAATGTCTTTTTAACCATAATATGTAAAGTCAAGCTTTCTGTATCAGTAATATATGTTGTCAAGATGATTAACATTAAGGCAAAATGCATATTCTGCAACTATTTGCAATTTGAAACTAATAAGGTGTTATGCATTGATTCTAGGCTTTAAAGATCACTAAAAAAATAGTCATGGAGCTTATTTAATGACAGGCTTCAATGGAATGTATAGAAGAGCCTTTTTACCAAGCATTATACCTCAACCACTCCCAAAGTTCTTGGGAGTAACTATAGGCAGGGAGGACTAGAGACTCTTGCGTACCTAGACATCAAAATTAAACCATTTTATTCTTGTCAATTTTTTACCTACGCTACGAAAGAGATCCAACTAGCAATACATTAATAGCGTTGGCTATCTAAATATTAAGATTTTCTTAACTACTATCTTAAAAGGCTAAGAAGTGATGGAGTAAAAGAATATACATCATAACTAGATTATTTTATTTTTAGTGTAACGAGACTTTAGATAAATGATATTATGCGATATATTATGTTGTGTGATGTAACAAAGCAAGCATTTCATCAATGAATAGTAATCTTGTATGTAATGTTAAAGTTCTATAGTATATCAATACATTGAGAGAGTCTTTGAATTTAAAGTTCTGTATGATAAACATCGTTGATTACAACATGAGATATAACTAAGTATATGGGGTTACAAGTTACATTTATACACACTACACCTATATTGACCTCAAGTTCGAATATTTGAAATGTCCATGATACTTTAAACTCCTCCATCACATATTTAGTTACAATCCTAAAAGACATGGACAATATCTATTTGATCTCTTGCTATGTAGAGTATGTGTGTTTCATAAGGGTATGATCCTATATAGTCACCTCCCACATCTTTCTATAGAACTATAAATTTTTTGTATGGCAATTATCTCTCAGACATTTTGGCATTAAATCTCGATTAACACCTTGATGCACCGTTTAGCAAATTTGAACGCAAGTAAAATAAAATTTCATAAATAGATTAACATGTTAAACTTATTTTACTTATTTAGATTAGGTACAGTATGCAACGAATCCCTGTTTAAATTTATCACTACCAAAGATGGATATTGTAACACCATTTTTGTCTATTTTAATCTATTCAATGTTTATTTTCCACGTTTAAAAGAATGCTTTGCATACTGTATGGCATACATCTATGTAGGTGTTCATTTTGAACATATATAATTTTAACCAGTATTGAGCAATGAGTACACAAGTTATTTGCTAAGTCTGCTGAACTAGAATTATTAGATTATCCCACTATATGAACATTTTAGCAGACATGATGGTTTGTATAAATATTCAACAGACCAATATCTGATCTTATTCTAAAAATTTATAATGGATATAGTAGTACAACCAATATCGACTGTCCTTGCATTGATGTGATTTGGGAAAATATTTTGCAATAGGAATAACCTTGCAAATAATATATATTAGGGAAGTTTGTAAATCACTCATATTTATATAGGTATGAAGATCATAATAGCTCACTACTATAATAAGTCTCTCATATAAATTACACCTTTGTGATATATCCAATAATAAATGTCTATTAGTAACAGTCTCTTTTTTAGAGAAAAGTTACTCTCGTAGAGATCAAATTATCAAACACCTCTCCACCTAATATTATATCATAGAGTATTCTATATTTGGACCATAAATAGGGCATTATATTGATGAGGTGGACGAAATTGAATATTTTTTCCATACCTACTCGAATATATCCTAATTACAATAATGTGGAAGCACTCTACTAATAACCTTACTGGTGTAATTTTTAAGTCAAATATTTTTCTGAAATTTTACCCTGTTGTATTGTATAAATTGGGCTACTTTGACTTATATATTTTATGAGTCTCTTATTATTCACTATTTCTGTATAATGGATTTTAATACTTAATTCTCTACAGAAGTATTATACAATCAGTCAATTCATAATGAAAATTTATGAATATCTATGTCTTATAATACACTTACCACAATTAAACAAAGGGAGTCTAATAGGGGTATCAATACTTATCTGCAGTTATGATGTTATCCTTACTATTTATATATGGAAGTAATTAGCAATTATAATAACTGAATTACATACACTTAACATATGCTTTTAGTCTATTACTGTAATTTCGCTCTAGACTTAATAATCATTGGAAGGACATTTACAATAGTAACTAAATGGGTACTTACACTGAATTAAATAATTCTATTGGCCTATATTCTGAGACTCTGTAATCATACTTCAGCAACAGAGTTAGCTATAGTCTGCACTACTAACGTTTAGGTATAATTTTCATTATAGATATATAAGATTGAGCATGGTTTTCTACATGCGATCGCAGAGAGGAAGTACAGGATACCTAGAATATATTTTGTCCTATCTATAGAATTGAGTACAAATCGATATAATATCGCACCCTTATATAGAAATGAAAACTATTCTAATAATACTGACTATATATTTCATATAATATAAAATAATCTATTCTTAGGTTCTAAGCACGTATGTATAGAGTCTTGTTGTCTGACCTCTCCATAAACTTCAGCACTAAGCTCAGTATGTATTATTTACTCTCTGTCAAAAAGCATGAGCTTGAGTGATTCATAATACACCAACCCTAACCATGGACCTCATAAGTTTCAATTAAAATATTTAATTAGATTAAATACCTAGACAAATGGCCAAAAGTTCTAATTATAATTGCTTAAGATTGAATTATTCAATTTTTGTAGTTATTAGGGTTATTTCGATTTGTCATTAGCCTGAATTTATAATAAATTAAACTAGAACTATGTTTGTTATTTTATACCAGTATCAATAATCATAACCATATCTCATCCTCTAATTATAGGGTGAGAATCATTACTACAGAGACAAAACATTTAAGACTATATAAAGTATAGCCTTGAAAAAATGCTAACACGATTTAAATGTTTAAGCAGAAAGAGCGACTCTATATTAGCGTGGAATATGGTAGAGTACTTAGAATAAAAGTTTTATAATAGAATCATTATTAACTAAGTAAAATGCCAAATACTTATAATATTAATTCTGGTGCGCCATGGAGATACAATTCAGAATATCAAATACAGCAATCTTGTAGACCGAGATTGTTCCGCCCAATATTTGCATAACATTACATCCTATATGCGGTCTTCGTAGAGTTAACAATTAGCTACTATGCATAGGGTCTTAACATATCCTAAGGAAGTATTATACATAGGACATCTAACCTTTGTACATTTGATACTAACGAAGATAATGTTCTTCTAACGAATACCTGGCTAATATTGTGCTCATTTTTTGTAATATGTTTCATGTAAAAAATTTCTTAGTGAGGTATAGAGTAAAACTTCATTCACTTTACTTTTATGTTCCAATGATTTATCACCCTAAAATTTAGTATACATAAATTCATACAAAATTTTTTTCACGTGTAAAATTTCCCTCTTCTCTTTTGGAACCATAATTTTGGGGTCTTCAGACAGAAGGGCAGTCATAGAGATTGCCTCTACTAGAAGATAGTATGAATAGCCATAAAAGCGTTCCATCATTATCTCTAACATATACGCTTGTAGAATATCACAAGAACGTAGACTTTAATTTCAATATTAATGGGGGGATTAGAATATGAGATATCTAATTGAACCCATGAGAAATGATTTTCATATAATTTGAAACCATAAAAAAGATTTTCCTTTGGACAACACCTAGGACCTCTTCCGGAGTGCCCTCTTAGAATTGCCAACATGAGGAAGTATAGATATTCCTTTACATCACCTTGATAGGAAAAGATAGTAAGGCGTACTTTATCTCCTATATTGAAGCTTCTAACCTATCAATACATTCACTAACATTCAGCGACCTACTCTATACAAAAACTTATATCTCACTAAGAACATATTACACTATTCTAAAGATTACGATATTTGGAGCACTATAAATTTTTTAATGTAAGGATTTCATTAGTCTTATATTCTATCATTTATAATATCTTTTTAATTTTTTAGTTTATTAATTAAGAATTTAAAGATTCTAAACCATAAATGAAGTTATCTCAACATTTCAAAAGATCATCTGATTTCATGAGCTTCTCATCATAGATCTAGACGAATATTCTTATTCGACAAAAGATGTTAACACTTTTAAGGAGGAAATTAGCATGTTCATACCTAATACTGTTATCATTTGTATATACTATACTTGTAAATTCAAACACTTGTATTTTTTTTAACTCTATTAATTAAGTTTAAAAACAATTAGTCTACATGGAAGAAGATGCAGAAATGAAAGAGGATGCAAAGATGGTAGAGAGAGAGAGAAAACCTTCTAGGCCATTGGCATCTCAACTAGCGTATCAATTAATCTTTAGTCAAAATACCATTTACTATATGACCAGTGGGTCAAAGTTACAAAGTTCTACACTCTATCATGGTGCTAGTTCCAAGGCAATACTAGAGGCTCTCTTAAAACAGGCTTATGACAGGAAGTGAGCTAAATAGAATCACATCAGGCACACCTATTTATATATAGTGTATATTATGTGCTAATTCACATTATAACGGTGCCTTGTAAGTAAAGGAATCCCACCGATCTATAATAGATCTAGGTTTAGATAGAAACATCTAAATCTCACAAATTAAATTAATCATCATAGGTTCTCTTAAGATAATCGCAAAACTCTTAGGTTAATATGTTAGGCTTTAAGGACTTTGATAAAATGCTAAAGTTCTTAAGCGCTACACTACTTCTTTATAATCTATAGGCTCAAATTTCCGGCGAATTAAGCACTATATAGCTATTAACAAATATAACACCAAGTAGGCTTCGCATATATGACTAAATTCACAACAAACGAATTTTACAGATCTAGAATCACCCCTCCACGTCCGTCTTTTATTTACAGTCCCCTTAACTAATTGGTATAAATTGTAATGATTATAGTAGCACTGTTATTTTGTCTTATACAAACTTTATATTTAATTAATTTGGTTCAAAATACTGATAAAACCTTCGCCAATTTACTCTACATTAGAATCTTATTCCAACGATCAAGTAAATTAAAATTCTTTCATGTCAAATTTGTGCAAACTTCTATAACACTTACGTACTACAAACCATATCAGGCGATTTTCCACACATTTGAAAATAGAACTTATATAGTAAATAAATTGTATCCAGATCATATTTATTTTGACGTGGATGCAGAGTTCGCAAATCTAAATATACTCACACATCCTGGTAATAGCATTAGTACTAATCCAAAAATATTTATGGAATTGTATTGTACCACCAGTGGTCAACGCATGCCACGAATAAATATTTTAATCTAAAGGTTTAAATCTTTTACATATCTTGTGTGCAAAAACTCTACTCATTATTATATGAGAATAGTAACTAGTGAATTATGAGAGTAGTACACTCAAGCTAGATCTCAATTATCTATCTCTCGGAGTGACATATGCACATGGAGATTTCGTTTTTAAATCAAAATAAGCGCATCAATATTTTACAAAAACTTACAATAGTGACTAGTTATAAAAAACATAGTGCCATTATTATGAATTTGGGGAATCCAATATAAAAATTTAGCAAGTTCAAAATGACTCATAAATTGTCGATAAATCAAAACTATCTAATTATGATGCCTAAACTATCATATTCCATACTTAAACCCCTTACGTGCGAGTGCATATATCTTTAAATGCTCAATACATGATGCTACAGTATGAATTTATATAATAATCTTTAGTATGTCGACTTACATCAAAACAAGAAGGCATGACCATATATAAATTTAAGATACACACTGACATGCTCTAATATATTAATATACTATAATAATTGAGAGTGCATACTAAAGAGCGGAAAAAAAAATAGCACTTTTATCCACCTTATTCAAATCATCTCTAAATGTCACCTAGTGTTGATACTTGGTTATCTAATATGATGACATGTTAATTTTGTGTGATTAACTCAGTTTAAGTTTTTTAGCTACGTGGTGCATTATCTGAGATTTTATAATACACATCTTATGTATCACATCTTTGTGCATAAGCTAATAGTCCATGAACTTCTGTTCTCGAGAACTAATTATATTACCCACACGAAGCAAGCATAGAGATATCGTAGAGCTAATTATCAGAAATGTTTTCACAAAGAGATAAACAGGAATCTAATAACAAGGTATCATCTAATCTCTAATGTCATACTATTAAGACTAAGTACAAGTCGCAGACTACATTTAGCATGTTAAGATCTACATGTCATCTGTGTACTTTCTACTCTTCAATATATTTCTATGCTATCTAAGTACTTTAGAATGAACTTGGATTTGATCTAAACTAAAACCAATGACATCATACCTTGTTTAATCAAGATCATTTTTTAGTATTGGCATAATCTTTATCACACTAATCGAGCTATAGTTTTCACAACTGTATAATTCTTCATATATGTTATAACTTATATTGCGATTAGAATTAATTTGACTGAAGAGAGTATGTATTCTACTCGATAAAATCTCAAAAACACTAGGAATCATATATGATACATATAAGATATATAATTTATTTTTTAGAATGAAACATCTGAATTATATTACGGTGAGGAACAGAAATAACTCAGAATATAAAATTATTAGCGTTTCTATTCACTAACAATTCTCTGGCACTGCCGAGAGGCTTCTTGTTGCTTTCTGCGACTCGCTTGTAAACTTCTTCAAAAGGCTGGTGCAGTTTATGAACCTTATCACAAGTTTAAATACTATGTTCTCTACGTAAAAACTAAATATAGATACACGCGAGTTAAAGTTAATAAAAAAATTAATTATATAAGACTATGATATGTGTTTATAAATTTACTAATAATTAATTTTCATTATGTTTTAGTAAATTTCCTTATATACTAGGCTTTAACATTTTTATATGCCTGAAACTTTTCTATCTTTTAGATATAAATGAGATTTTATAAACTATATATACTTATTTGAAGATGGATCATAGAGTATGAGATTATGTCTAACATCCAACCAGACGAAAAATCTAAATTATAATTACTATCGACAAGTGTGATAGGGCAATTAATCGAGGTTGTACCTGCAAGACGATGATATGATCTTCCACACCCTGTACTCAGCATATAGAGTCTACTTACGGTACTTAGGTGCATAGCTATTGCTCAATTCTTTCGAATGCCAAACGGTCGATTCACCTTCTCTCTCTCTCTTCTACAGACGAATAGTGTGATAATTTCAAAGAAAAAACAATTTATATAAAGTTTGAAATTTTGTAAATATAGTAGTACGCGAAACACTTTTTTGAATACATTGACTAAATCTAAGGATGTTTTATGGAGATTCATACATTTAATACCCACATGCAGGATATATTATCTAAAAAGAAATATATTACAAAATTTTAAATTGTGATTGAGTATTTCTCATATCCAATAGGTAGTAATTTATCAGTATCATGTGAACCTTTACACTTAGAATTACTGCATATAATGGGACTCATAGATCTACTAGATATAGCCTATTATTAGGACACACACCTATACGGACTATATAACTAAACTGACTGAATATATACTAATATTAATTAATATATATAATATATAAATTATAGTAATATAATGGTAAATTATTTATATAATAATAATAGATAATATTATATATTAGTATATATAATAATGATATAATTCTATATATATACGAGATTTTAATGATTCATACATATAATATATATCTAAAGTATATATAAGTGAAAACTTACTTAATACTAAAATATCATTATACTAAATATATCATTATATATCATATATATAAAGTTTTCTAATATCATTCTAATATTATTTTTATTTATAATGTATAGATATAAATATAGATATATTTCTACAATATTTATATCTTTAATATCTTCTAATATGATAAATCTATATATATATTATGAGTAGGTAATATAATATTATATATAATTTAAATAGTAATATATATATATAAGAAATTTGAGTTGGGAGCTAGAAGACGGAACCTCTGCACTAAATAATTAATGATCGGCGCCTTTCTTTTTGACTATCAGTGGTTCTTGACTAACTAGAGTTATTTAACTTACATCGTCTTCAACTTAAGCTTTGATAGCGTGACGTGTTTGCAGATTTGGCGCACACAGATTCCCCTATCTATACCTTGTATGGAAATGCCCTAAGAGCACGAATAATAGTATAGATATAGACACTTATACATTTTCAGTATAAATCAATTATCAATATATAAATTATCTTAATATATTAATAACTTGCTAAAAATTTTACAGAAATACAGACATATACTATTATATATATTATAGTATCTAAACCTTATACATCTTATATACTATAATAACTAAAGGAGTATCAGTAGGTTACCACTCTTAACAGTGACTATGGTATAATATAGATTATATGAGTGATAAAAGGACCTTATATATGTCATAGGACTAAGGCCAGTATGAACTTTATATAGTACTTATTATAGCTATATCATAATATATATTTATTATTATAGGTTATTAGTAATTCAGGTTAGTAGAATCAATAAATATTTAATACTTATAGAATACAGTATAATTTAAATATATTTATTAACAATAGGCCTCGGTATCATTTAACTAATATAACGTCACAAAAACTATTACTACTGGATTAAAGTGATATATATAGCTATGTATATTAAGCTTAAGTCATCCTTATTTTATATATACTTATTATTAACACTAATTAAAATTCTATTCACTATTATAAATTACACTACTTTATATATATAGTATAAACAGTATATATATTATCGCTATAAAATAAAACAAATAAATAAATTATAAAGTAGACCTACTATAAGTACCTACTATTGTTAAGCGATATCAAATAAAGATATAAGTACTACTTATGTGCTTCACGATTGAGAAAAGATTTGATTTATCGTATACTAGAATAGATTATCAAATAGTTATAATAACTAGAAATTAAAGTCAGATCTTATCGATTTCACTCACTGAAGGATCTAAAGACACTAGTTTCTGTTCAGAAGCAACAGTTAAACTATATATTATGAGCAAAATTCAAATAATATATAATTAACATTACACTGGACAGGGAACTCATTATTTCCTAACAATGATCTGAGAAAAGAAGTTTTGATTAATTAATCAGAGTGTAATTGATTTAGACTTTAGAGTTAAAGAATTCAGCATCCGCCAATCTTCTGTGTAATAGATCACACTTAAGTAATATACGGTCTTCATATCTGCGTGCACCATTCATTAGGATCACCTAGTATCGACTCATCACGTTCTTTAAGCAATGGTATCTATGATTATTTTCGGTTACTTACTGTATAGTTCATTCTCGTGGTAAATCATCAGTAGTTCGAAATCTCAGAGTCTGATAATCTAGAGTAAACAATTGTATATAGTAAGCTAGATTAGACTAGAGCTATAAAACACCCTTGTTATAAGTAGATATAGATATTACATATAATCCGCAATATATTGATTAACTATACTATATTTCTGCAGAATGCATTAGTAATAATATTTTACATATCATACGTTATACATAAAAAGCACTATATACCAATAAACTAAATCCAACAAAATTATACTATATTGGTACATAATATAACATATAATTATATACTATACTTACGTAAATATATATATATAAGCCATACCATTTAACTTACATATAATTTCATCATATTTTTACTTTGGCCTGACCTTCCACCTCTTTACTGACAGTGACATACAACAAGAGCACTCTTCCATGAAGAGCCGAGATAATCTCTGAGAGCGAATCTTGTAAGAGCTAAAAATAATCAACAGTGCTTGTAAAGAAACGTAAAAAAAAAAAAGCAAATACAATTATTATTCAAGACTGTCTGCAGTGTTCGGTTTTATTGTAAAACGCGAAGTGAGGTCAGAAGTAAACTGGAGTGGGCACACTTATTAGTTATTTTGTTTGCTTGAGTGTCTTGCTGAACTTGTAGTTAACAAAGTGAAGGTTAGCATGCTCCCTTAACTATGGCAAAAGACCTCGGCTCTCATATTGGTGCAGTCGTGAGGGATGGACTAAAATTATTGAACACACTTAGACCAACAGGATTGTAATATAATTTTTGTTAAAAGGATACTCTTTTTATATCTCATAATACGTAATAGACAGAGTTTATGCAGGATAGAGTTGAACGAGCAGACTCATAGTTCTTCTGCTCGAGGTCAGACTTTTTCCGGCCGCTACGACTTTGCCTTGACTGTGTAGATTGCTTCATATTTTCTGTCACTGACTTAACTTTGTGTTTAAAATTTTTGGGTCCTTCTCATATTTTTACTTTTGCTTGAGAGATCTAAAAGTGTACGCTAAACCCAAAAGGGATTCAGATAAGTAAAAATAGTTAAAGTTTTTAATGAGATTTAATTCTCAATGATGTAATTTAAATTTGGGATGGTAGGAATGGTGGAAAATATGAGTGCTCTATAAAATAAGAGAGTTTGAATATTTTGTTTTTGAGGTATATTTATAGTTTAGGAGTAGAGAAGAGTGTGTGAGATTTATTTCAAGGTATGTACGCGAAATAGTGGAGGTTGGAGGTAATGTGAATTGTGTTTCGTTCGGATAACAATCTAGGTGGCTTTGTATGGGATGAAGGTATATTCGACTTATGCTCCTCCAAGTTTTCCACAAAAAATGAGAATGCGAAGCATATGATAATGAATTTTAAAAAATAAGATTGATATAAGTTTGAGGAGTGGAGTTTTAGAACTAAAGCTAAATTATTCACAGAATAATAGCTTGACTAGTTTTTTTAAAATTGCTAGTGAGCTTTTTGTTTTAGAATAATAATTTTTTATTATATTTATTTTTATTAGAATGTGACAGTATTGTGTCTCTATGGACAGATGCACACGCGCCGGGAAAAACATTAACTCAATATCAATTCAGGATGGACAGTAGTGGGAGTAAGATTTATTAATGAGTGTATATGGATCTAACAAGTTGAATTTGCTCTAATCTAGTGAGTGGTGGTCAGGCAATGGTAAGAGTTTCTACCTGTATCCGCTCTAGAGATTTGTAATCTAGGATTTGGCGCATAACCACTGGCGGATATCTGAAGACGCGTCGTCGTCTTTATCGTTCTCTCTTTCTTCTCACTTTACGAAAGTGTGATGTAGTAGATTTTCTGGTAGCAGCTATGTAGTCAGAATGTTGAGGGGGAGAAATGTACATATAGAGGTATAAGTTTAAAATATTTTCTGGTGAGTCTTGAGTTCTATGTGCACAGAGCGATTAGATTGTTATCAAAGAATTCGAATATACCTCATAATGGGCTGATTGACGGAAATACGGTAGCTGGCCAGTGAGTTATAGTAAGAGTAGTTAAATGGATAGGATTTAGAGGGGGAGGCGGTCACTGTTGTTAGATATAGAACCAAGTTTCTAAATAGCTTTAATGGATTGTAAGATGACGTTCGAGAGTGAGCAGAGGAAACGGTGGAAATTGATGAGTATATGAGTCTAAATAATTCAGTTCTGCGATAATATAGATTT